>JANAVB010008611.1:0-64121 GCA_029216955.1 Iris pallida | reverse complement strand
TATTCATTTCGCTAAGCTTCTTAGCATAAATCCACCATCTTACCATGCCCCGGGAGCCCAGCTGCTCTACGGCATTCCTTCTCCCAGTACCGAGAACATCCATGACCACTTTGCCGTGGCTGTCCCGGACATCCTATCTAAACTGTTATCCGTATCTAAAACCAAGGTACGCCTAGGATAACAGGTCCACAAATAAATCCCCCAGCAAGTCCAAATTCCATAAACACCACAAGTGCAAGAAAGAAAAGATGAGTTGAAACATGCTCATTTATTCAAAAATCAAAAGGCTACATCAGCAAGGATCACACCCCCTTGCAAAAATTAAAAAGATAAAAAAAAGAGAGAAAGAGAGAAGAAGAAGAAGACAGAAAGCCAATCACTGCTCTGGAACACATAACGCCGTGAGACGGTCCTTTATCAAAGCAACCGACCGCTCAAGCTTTTGTCTGGCTCGGCGCTCCGCTTCCTGATCCAACACCGCCGCATCCTCCAGATGAGCATGGGCTCGCCAGTTGTCCTCAAACTCTTGAAGGCCCGCTCCAGGTTGACAGAGGATCGGGAAATCCTCTCGGCCTCTCGAGCAATCAACTCTTGTTCTGCACGAGCAGCCTCCCGCTCTGACTCTAAGAAGGCCAACTCCTTCTGGAGTGCGAGAATCCGCTCCTTCGTATCAGCTACTCCACGAGAGAGGCATTCTTCTTTCCGGGCTCTACAAGCCTGACTCCGACGACCCAGTCGGTCATAAGAGACGGAGAACTTGTCAAGGTCCTCCTGCACAGCCGGTCCGGTAGTTTCTCGAGCGAGCTTAATCCTGTCCCTAGCAGCGACCAGGAAGCTGCACTTCCGTTCAGTCGCGGCGGGCAAGCCAGCCTGCCGCACTGCCAGCAGTTGGGTCACAAGCTGGTCAGCCTTTGTCAACTTAGGCTCCAAGAGCGCTGCTAACCCCAGCCCGCCAGGAAGACCCTTCAGGGTGTCAATTTGGCCCCGAGCTCCCCGTAGAGACAGAGAAAAAGGGATCCCCCGTTCCACGGTAGCGTTTACACCCCTCCCTAAGTGGCGATAGAAGCTGTCAACCACATCCTGCGTCACCTCGTCCAGAGCCTCCGAGGAAAACCGGTGTCAACGGAGTGTGGCTGGTACCACGGAAGAAGACGCGACGGAATCTGCCGCTCCTGCCACAAGAGAAACCAACTCCGCACGGAAGGACGCTTGAACATCGGCCAATTCCTCTTCAGCGGCCCGCAGAATTTGAATGCTCGGCAGGGTCGAGAAGTCAATCTCCGGAGCCGTATAAGCAGCCGAAGACGAGGTCGGGACCAGCACCAACTCCATCCCCATCTGCCCAGAACTGGCAGGATGTCCCTCAACATGCGATGACGAAGGGGAGGAAACGCTCCCTTCCCCCTGATCACGGTAGACCAGGCCTTCCCCAAGAACATCAGCGGCAGGAGATAAAGGGTCAGGACCTGCACGGCCAAGGCAACCATGAATCGACTTGACTCAAAGGATATGCTGATAGAGCAAATAAGCCCCCTCGGTGGTCAAATGTGGCTCAGCTTACCAGTGGAGGAATGTGGAGGCTGAGGTTCGCCTACAGCCATCACAACCTCTTCACCAACAGCCTCCGAGTCAGGAATAAAAGACTCATCTGCCCTTGCATCCTCGGGAGGGGATGCACCGAGGATGGCGTCATCTCGTTGAAATTCAAAAATCTCGTCACCCTGGGCTGGGGCCTCAGCAGCTTGGGAGTCCTTAGTCGCCGCTGAGAGAGCCCCCGCAGAGAGGACCGCGGCACACGTGTCGCTAATCAAAGCGGCAAGGGCCGGATCAACTACTGAGGCAGCAGATGGTTCAGGAGAGCCTGGTTCGTCAGACACCTACAAAGAAAAATGATCAAGTCATATCCCCAAGAGGAAAGAAAGCTACAACAAAGATAGAACTCCGACTTGGACTTACCTCCGGAACATCGTCTGCACCTTCACCCTTCTCGGTGATAGGTGTCCCACGAGACCTAACAGCAGCTCTATTCACGGAAAAGGTCGCTCTACTGTCAGGAGATTCGTATCTGACCCGTTTACGCGAGGGACCGGATACAGCTGAAGGGTGTTCTTCTCTCACTGCTCCCTCTTGTGTAGTAAGCGGCGGATCTTCCGCCGGTTCATCAAGTGGGGGAAGCGGTTGATCCGCCACTTCTTCATCCCCACCAGGAAGGAAGTCTTCGCTATCATCCTCCTCCTCAGCCGACTCGGAAGGTTCTGATTCAGGGAGAGGAATCTGGAGCGCCAGTTGCTTTCTAGCCTTAGCCCCCTTAGGCTTTTCCTCTAAACCAGTACCTACGATGAAGCTGGTACTCGGATCGAAGTTAACATGAGGCTTGTTCGCCATAACGTGATACAAAGCGGCCACGTACAGAATTTCCCTCGGCGCCTTGGCATCGGGAACCGAGAAGCTGGCCCGAGTATGATAAGCGTCATTATAATTCCACGCTCGGACGCCGTCAAGAACGCTACCTTCAAAACCCAAACAAGGTTTGGGACAATCAAGGAACAACTGGCTATAACCAAATTGACGGGAAAATCTACTGGGCAGGTAAGGCTCCAAGTACACATTATCCCGGTTGCGATAAACCAGATACGCGAGGCGGATATTGCGCAACCAAGCAAGCATATCCGGAGACAGAAAATGAGAAGGTCCAGTACCGTCAAGGTGCACCTTCCTCACTTCCTCATCAGAAAAAGGAGGAACAGACACAAAGAGATCACACCCATCCACTCTCGCCAACGCCCTCCGATAAGCTGGCATAGTATTGCATTCCCAAGACCGGTGATGGCATTTAAAGAGGAAAGCATCCTCGGCCGTAGCATCTTCCGCTATCCCAGGTCCAGCAAAGACTTATAGTGCATCGCCAACCACCCCACCAGGTAGTGAAAGGGCAGTTCTACGCGCTCAAAATCCAAAGTCTTCTTGCGAGCAATAACCTTGGACGAGAATGTCCGCAGGCCATGATGTATGCTGCACACCATAGCAGGAAGGAGGGCCAGCCTAACTCCGAATACTAGCTTAACGGCAGGAAGGATAAAATGTCGACCAATCCCCTCGATAGAGCCCGCTCCGCCTGAGACTACGCAGTTCCGTAGCCATATCATCAAAAATCCTGCCAGAAGCGCCTTCTCCGACAGTTGTATGGTCCCGTAGTAAAAATAACTAAGAGAGTCAGCCTGACTCCCGAATATATCGCTCTTGGATCGCAACTTTTTGATATTGGACATCAGATCCCTTACCTCTGCATGCGTTCGAGGGGCTCGGGGAGTAACTTCACCAGAAGGGTCAACCCTAAAGAGATAATTAATCCAGGATGTGGTATGGGGAGCGGTCCCCTCAGAGCTATCCGCCGTTTTTTATAGCCATTTGATGACAAGCACTATGGTGGCACAACAACTCCGATACACCGCAACAAAATCCGGGAGTTGCCTGTCCAAGGCCTCGAACTCCTCATTCGACGGGTATACACCTCGAAAGGCTCATTCCCCCATGGAAGCTTAGAGACAGTATACATCTCGTGAAGAGCAAGCCCCAGTTCCCCTACTGGTGTAAAGAATGTCCCCGTTTGCTGGCTGTACATCTCCAAGAGCGCTACGAACAGTGGTTTATTAATGGGAAGCCCGTGACAAGTGCCCCCGAATGGCATGGTAAAGCCCCACCTCCCGCAAGAATGCTCCATAAGTCTGTAGAACCCAAGCAGTCAACTGAGCCCACGTAGAGGTGGGGTTTATTCCAGTTCGGCAGTGCCAGCCTACCAACAGGATAAGACTTCTTGCGAACAAGCCGATTCAGGAAAGTATCAGCTTGAGTAAGTGTGAAATTGGGACCGTATACATTCATAAAAGAGCCCGGGGCCAGACCCATCATATACCTGAGGACGGAATCCTTACCTGCATACGCTGACTTCATATTCGGATTATAATGGATGTTGCCCATCAACATCCCTGATTGAGTGGAAGTTAGGTTACACACCATCTTCCGGTCCAGCAACACCATATTGAACCATGACAAAGGATAATGACGTTCCATGAGAGGAATATGGATTGCCACCCCATCCAAAGAAAAATCCCAGTTCTCAGAAATCTCTAAGACCCGAGGATTTTTGATAGTTAAAGCATCACCAAAAAGGAACAAAGGCTTCAGGTATTTTCCACCCCATCCTGCATTCCTGAAACTGTAATGCCCCGCTCCGTACGGTGCATTACGCTGAAGCGTTGACTCAATAAGTCGCGTTGACCGAATGAAATGTATCGATACGAATCGATATGAGAGTTACGTTGTCCCGAGCAACGCATCGAACTAAGTCGATGCGAAGAGTTGCCTTGTCCCGAGAGAATGCATCGAGTTGAATCGATGCGAAGCGCCGCGTTGCCCCGAAGGATGAGTGCGTTGAATCAGCTCGAAGATTCTAAGAAATCGAATCGACCAAGACGCAAGACCGAATCGATGCAAGTATTGATTTTAGTTGGTTTCGTGTGCAGGTTATACTTTGACGGGAAAATATTAGAGGTCGATCTTTTGTGATATTTAGTAAGGGGTCCGCGAAATCAAATCGTCGCCTTGCGACGGGCTAAGACTTGGGCATGCTAAGGCGAATTGGGCGTATAACTCAATAAGCACGAAGTGCTCGAATGGCTAAGTCAGGAGAGTGGCCGTGCAACAAAGTTAGCGAATCGAGCCACATCGGGTCGGCGAAACGACGAAGGCGTATCGACTCAAGGTGGGAGGATTGACTTCTTTTTACTCCTTCATTCGATAAGTCAAATATATCATTGTATGCTAAAAGTTAACCTATCGACAGCACGGGCGTGGTCCGATCGGGGATAAATCATAGTGTGAGTCGAACACTAAGTTAGAACAATTGAAATGAAACGTGCATCATATGCACGAGTCGCTATGGGACATTGGATATCGCTAAGGCGAGCGCTTCGGTGCGCAAGCCGTAAGAACATGAGATAACTGTACTCGGCGAGTGCCTTAGTGCACGAACCATACCGTGCCTTGCGCATGAGTTAGAATAGCTAGAACATCGAAAGACAATAGGCGAGCGCCCTAGCGCACAAGCCCAAACATTGAATGCTAAGTTATAGAACATGGGAATATGGTCGAAACGTGCCTACGTGCACGGGATAATAAAAGATGGCTTCGTTGCGAGAAAATACAGTTGTGGCATGAATGTGGCGAAACTGTCGGATATGACATGGTGCCTCGAAAGGTGTTCAAGACCTTCGGGTCGTTCGGTTGACGAGCATTGAGTTGAGGCACGATGCCATTGAATCATTGAAACGAAGTATAAAATAAGAACACATAAAGTTAACGAAAGAGACGCGAGATGATAAAGTCTGAGTCTTGGACTTAAGGCTATGCTTGGTTGTTTGAATGATAGTGCGTTGCATGGTCGAATGGAATAGACTTGAGATAATTACGATGATATCTTCCGTGCACGGAACGTTCCCTCCGAACGGGCGCACCGGGGCACCGGGACCGTTCTTCCTAGGAGGAATGATAATCTTTGATAGGCGCACATTTGCGAAGTCCGATTAGCACTCGGTCGTAAATGGAAGAAGCCGCAAATGATGGTAGGCACGGGGTAAGTTTCGGTTGTTGGGATAGCAACCCAACCCGTGAAACGCCGGGCTACCCAAATTCGATTTCGAGAGAGAAAAGAAGGAGAGAAAAGAAAGTAAGGAAAGATAAAAGAGAAACGCCTTTAGTCCATTCCGGCACGGATACGCCCACGACCTTCATATAGTTAAGGAACGATGGGTTGAAAGTGTAGGCGCGTATGCGTCCCGCATAGAGGTCCTGCTTAGAGATGCACATATAACATTGTAGAAGCATGGAAAATATTAGAATAATGATCTATGCGGCTCTGAGTAAGAAGCTTATGCGGCCCACCCAGGAGCGGCCTTATGCGGTTCAAAGAAGACTCTCAATCGCATGCGGCTCAGGAGCGTATGCGGTTCAGCAAGGCATATGCGGCTCGATGGACGCCATGTGTGATCCTTCCCTACAGTTGGTCGTTTGAGTAGTGGCCTCATTTATTGCTCCAGCACGATTCACTGTGGCGACCCTGACATAAAGTTTCATAATGGCCTTGCCATAATGACTGACTCCTCGGGAAAAGAAGAAAATCTCTGACCAAATCCGTCAGAAGTCCCAGATTGCCACGTGGCAATCAGTCATATGCGGCTCCCTGAGAACTCGTTCCATGCGGTTCGATACAACGCTAGCTCATGCGGCTCCCTGGGAACACATTCCCTGCGGCCCAATACGACACCAGCTCATGCGGCTCACAAAGATTACGCATATGTGGCTCGATGAAGCATCGTCCTATGCGGCTTACAAAGAGTATCTCTCTGCGGTTCGAGGATAGTCAATCCTATACGGCTCTGACAGGACTCACAATTAAGACACGTGGCATGGGATCAATAAGAGATTTAACCGAATCTCAACAAATATATTTGACATCATCGTCATAATTACTGAGATCAGGGCATATCATTTATCATCAAGCTAATGGGACACGTGGCGAGCAATCAGACATTGGCATAATCAATCACGAGGATTTAAAACAGCTAGCATTAATTGCTCATGAGATACGATGCTATCCGCGTTAATGGCCGAGATTCACTGTAATCAGGATCAAGGGTTCAGATAGAATGAAGGAGCGCCGACATTCCAAACAGATAATCATTAGCAAACCCTAATGATCACCCCCCACTCTTATAAATAGCCAGCATCATTCCCTTGAAAAAAAAGAGGAGAGAGAGGAGAGGTCGGCAACAAAAGAATAAAAAAAGAAGAAGAGAGAGAGATCTACACAGAGAGAGCTCCCCCTTTCTTCTTGATAATCACAGAGAGAGAGAGAAGTCAGGAGAGCAATCCGAGGAGAGCAAGAAGAGCGTTTCTTCGTCAACGCCAAACAGATCTTCCCGAGCCAAGGCTACATACTGATCGTCCAAGGAGTAAGGCAGAGCGGCCGTCGCTTTTCCGAGCCTCTATCGTCACCCCCCAGAATCAAAAATAAACAATCGTACTTAGTCTGCTGTACCTAGGTTTTCGTCCCTAGGCTTTCTTTGTACGAGCGAGTTTGTATTGTGAGTCTAAGTTCAGTCCTCCGATAATTGTTCTGTTTTTACAATCAATGGCAAACAAACATGACAGGGAAGAAATGTGGCGTATTCACCTTGCGTCGGTGCAAGGACGAGTACGTCGACTTGGTAAGAAGTCGTGCCATGAATCAAACATGAGATTGCTTGTTTGCTTGCCTATTCAATTCGATAAACATGCTGCTATGATAACATGCTTTACGCTTTCAAATATGCCATAAAATTGACCCTAAGGAGAACATAGCAAGATCATAAGCTAAGTTGCATGATTCAACATAAATATTAAAATGTCGGTTTGGAAAGATGATCTTTGCTTCAGTACATGCGAGGACGAACGTACTGATCCTCCACCAGCTTCATGCAGGGTGCAGGGAATGGATTGCTCGCGGCGAAGCGTTGCTTGAACGTGTTAAGGCTTGGAATGCCAAAGCGCATTGAAGCGTGCTATCGCATTGACGCTCGGACTACGCAGCTGGATTGATGCGGCCGAGATATAGAAGGCATGATGTATGGAACGGTGAAATCCTTTGTGGGCAAGAGAGAACCTGAGTGTTGTAGCCAATCTGGCATGTATTATTAGGCTATCGAAAGCCTTTGTAATCTCTGTTTCGGATATCAATAAAGAGAATTTGTTTCGTATACTCTGTTTCCTTTCATTGTTTAATATCGAATCAAAAGATAACCATTTGAGAACTTGTCATCTTGCCTTGCACGAGCGCAACTCCAGGCTCGTGCGGCATCATGCCCCCTGCGAGGACGATGATTCGGGTGATTCCGGGTCGGGGCGTGACAAATTGGTATCAGAGCTCTAGGCTCAATTTTCTCTGGACACTCGCTTCATTACAATTCAAAAAGTTGCCCACCACCACTTGATATCACTCTTGACTCTACTCGATGCCGCACTGGATGTTCCATACAATAAGTCTAATACAAATCGTGAAATTTTGCCGCATGTGTTTAGGAAATTTCATGATGTTTGCTAAGAAAGTCGCGAAGGGTATATTGCATTGAATGCAACGAGCCATAAAAATTTTAGTTACTGCAAGCGCAACAAATTGTGAAATACGATTTGGGATGTTGTTGTTGCAATGTAACATGTTGAAAGAGAAATAAAATGATGCACGAAGTGCAACGAGTTAATGGTGAATATGCGTTAAAATGAAAGTGAGAAGTGATAAGCCAATACCGAATGTGTTAAACGGATTGTGCATTGACTTGGAAAGTCGAAAGTAATTCGTTGCACGAGGTGCGGTAAATATCGGGAATAATCGTTGTACGATGTGCAACGCGTATTTAAAAGTAAAATCATTGCACGTGGTGCAACGCATATCAAATTAATCGTTGCACGAAGTACAAAGGAAATTGGAAATAAATCGTTGTACAAAGTGAAATAAAAGTGTCGGAAATAAATCGTAGCACGATGTGTAACACGTATCGAAAGTAAAAAAATTTGTTGCACGGGGTGCAACGTATATCAAATAAATTGTTGCACGAGATGCAACGTAAGGAAAGAATTGAAATCGTAAATCGATAGAACGAATCGTTCGGTTGCACACCAAACTTATGTTGGCAAACGAGAACATTGATCGAGTTACGTCGGATTTTGATAGAATCAAAGTTACGGTTGTGATCAAGCACGATCACTGCGAAAATTGTGAGTCGGAAGAGATCGTTGGTTTACACTAAGTATAGCGCGAGGGAAATGGCTTGATTTTCGAGTGGTATATGCTATACCACGTAGGCGAGGAATGACTCGATTTCGAGTGGTATATGGTATATTACTTGTGCGATGAATTGCATCGATGCGTTGTGAGAATTGTGGAAGGTTTGTCCGCGACGGACGGAGGAGTACCGAGACTCGATTGAAAATTTGTATGGCGATATGTTGATGCAAGTGTTCTTCGAAAATCGGTTGGGACGATAAGGCGAGACTTGTATCGATGAACGATACGTCGGACGAAAGTTATAAGTTGGTCGGACGACCGAGACTAGCGAAACGATTATGCCTTGACGTAATAATCGGATCGACGGGAAAGGAATACTCGAGCTTACAAATGAGTCGCACGACTTGCGATCTCGGTATAAATGTTGGGCGAGACGAATCGAATCGCACGACTTGTGATTTCGATAGGAATGTTAGGCGATGCGAATTGTAATCGAATCGTACGGTGTGCGACTTCAGTGAAGAGTTGGTTGATGTGAGTAATCGTGCCTAAGAAATAGTTGGTTACGTTACGGCGACACTCATTTGAGTACGACTGATAGCACGTGAAACTTAGAGGGCGAGATTGTGTGACTTGAGGGTTCGATGTTGGATAATCAGTAACTCGGTTACGCGATCAAAGTTTAGCGGGATGCGGCGAATCAGAGAACGAGTGGATGCGTATGGAAAAGTTCGTTGCGAACTTGGATGTATGCGATGCGAGTTAAGTCGACGTTGAAACGGATTCGAAGTCGACCCACTTGCTATCGAAATTGATATAAACTATCAAGATCGATACGCAAGAAAATGTAAGCACGATGTGAGAATACAAAATGGAGTGGACCTTGCGCTATCAAAATTTTGTAAGTAACGATACGGGAATGAACGAACTTGGTTGATCGTAAACTTTGTGATTAATCAAGACGAGACTATAAGTCATCGACGATTGCTCGATGCGTATAGCATCTCGTGTGTCGACCCGTGAATAAGATAGACTCGAACTTGATACGAGTAGATGTTTCGTAAATGGCGGAATCATTGACGGCCGTGTATGACTTTACTCGGAGGATAGTTAAGCATCAGTGGCGCCGATAGAAACGGTTTTGTCCGAAATTGGGTAGTCGTATAGAATTGTCGGAACGTGATTTGGCTCCGAAATAAGATATAGCATGGTTCGTAGTAAATTGTCCTTCGGTGATGATCCACAGTTATCGAGCATAGCTTCGGGGCAGCTGACCCTAGAAGACTTGACCGCTAAATCAAATTGAATGCTGCAGACCGTAAGATGACCCATGCGATATCGCATATGAGATTGCACCGATAACAAATATAACACGGTGCATGTTGACGATAAGTCTAGGCGATCAAGAATTGTTGGAACAGCTTTCGATTGAGAATGATAGGTTAGAGTTTGAGTATTCGTCGGATGAATACTTGAATGGTTATGTTGGTCGACGGTCGAACTAGAATTCACCAACGGACTTGGTGATTCGGATAGGCGATTGCGAGGAACGTGCTATGCACGAGAGGGAATGATAAAGGAATGACTTACGAGTCATGTCGTTAGATTCGGATTCACCTTGCAATTGAGCTTACGTGAATCAAAATTTACATTCGATGTTGCGAGATGGATAAGTTGGGAATTTGGCTAGTGAATTCCTACTCGTTAGGAAATTAAATGTAAGACGCGTCGTAAAGACCTTCGTGCTAAGGCGATCGTTGCCTTGAGCACCGTCGCCTTGATGTAAACTTTTATATCGGATAGATTGTGGCCTTTGTGCAATGTCAATTTAAAGTTGCGTCGAAAGAAGTTAAGCACGGGGACTATGTAAGTAACCTAACGGGCGTAGCCCTGAATGTTGATGCAATTGCAAGTCAACGAAGGAAATCGTATCGAGTTAAATTGCATAGCAAGACTTCGAAAATAGTTGTGTGACGATTTCGAACGCAAGGCGTTGCGGAGACTCGTTGTGATTGGATGCCCGACGGCTTGACGCGACGCATAGAATTGATAGTTCCGATGAAACATACGAAATGAGAAATGCGATTTTGAATCGCATCGTGCACTAAAAAAGTGACCTTTTGGGACAACAAAAAAACGTCATAATAAATAGGTTTACCGTCCCAACTACTATTTGGGACGGTCTTTAGGACGGCAATGGGTGGTCTTATTAGGGTGGCGTGGCAAAAAGTTAAATGACGGATATTTGCCGTCCCAAATACTTATAAAGGACTGTTAAACTCCCGTCCCAAAAGGTTTCAAAATTACAAATTCTGCAGGACAGTTTATAAATCTGTCCCAAAAAATACGTCCCAGAAACTTAATCCTCCTCCTATTTGTATATGAAATCTACAATTAAATTTTATATAGAACAAAAATCACACAGAACTATTTAATCGCAAATGCATTATGGTAGCTGCAACATTAAGACAAGAAATTTTTATAAAACATTTAAAAGTCATCCAACTGTTTACAAAATAAAACAAAAGTTTACATCACGTCGAATCTTTCCCCCATAACATAAAATTCATATCCCATTGTTTACAAAATGAAAGTTTACATCACGTCGATAGCCGCATGTGCATGTCAAACGCACCATCTGCAGCCTTCTTTGGAGCAGCCTTCTGTGAAGGAGTTACACGACAGCAGATGGCTGTCCTCGAGAGAATCGACAATTCAGTGAAAGCCCTCCTTATATCTCTTCAGAACAATTTCTAAAGCAACACCATCCACAACAAATGCCAAGTCCTGTGGAAACAAAGAAATAAGGGCAAAGTTCTTCATGGGAGTAAAAGATTCAGCTGAAGTATGACTTGATAGTTTTGAGAGAAACTACAGATACAAAGGGCATGCCAAATTGAGAAAAGCGAACCAGCATACATGACCATGGGTAATGTGAACACAATGAAATTTTAAGTTGCCAGCAGAGAAAATAAATATAAGGACAGTTTACTTATCAAGGAAAAGAAGACAACAAATGATATGTAGATATCAGTACCTCATATTTCCTTCAAGACCACGGCCTCGTCTTCCAACATTGTCCAGCTCCCAAAGTGGTGGCTTACCCCGGCGAGGTTGGAAGTGTCCTAGGAACACCGACTTGAATTCCTACATTCAATCAGTACCTACCTGCTATGACACCCAAGGAATATATTGAGATATGCATGAACCAAGAGACTAAAATGAGTGTCATGTAGATTGACAGCAACCACTTAAAATAATTTCTTTCAATTCTAAACCTTTTTGAGTACATATCCAGTTCTAAATGATTTATAACAAAATGTGAGCTTGAAGAACTTACAAGGTGGGCATTAATATCTTTCAGTGTCTGGCCATCCTCCCATATCTCCAATATAATTGTTCCAGCTCTGCAGCAGCATTAAGACAGCAAGTGTGTTAGAAATGAGGTCCTTACCACATATTACAGTAATGTGAGGAAAATAAGCTCAACAATAATCACATTGATATTGGGAATCTCTTCCTTTGATATTAGGAACATATATTCCTCAAAACATACTGCATTCCAGTCCTCAAATAACATACTACAACCCAGTCCTCAAATCACATACTGCAAATAATCTATCAAAATTCTTGACAAGAGTTAACAGAAGCATTATTAAAAAAATTCTGCGGAGAGATTCTACATGGATGCCCTTTTCGAGCTTTCATTGTCATTATCATCTAGTTTAGTTTTGTCTTGCTGGGAGGTAGTGGGCTCTGTATGCTGGATTTTCTCATTTGGATCGACATTATTTTGTTGGGCTTGTTTCTTTGCCATCTCTTACCGAAGCATAGACTCTTCTTCGACTGCTTTCATCATCAGCTTCATCTGTTGTTCATCTTTCTTAAGTTGCATGTCCATTATGATATTAGCACTCATGTCAACTGGTTTGAAGTACTCCTCAATTGCAGTTTCCTGAAGAAGAAAGACATTGGTATTGTTAGTGATTTAATTAGATGACTGTACATGTTTACACTTAATAAACCATATGAACTGTATTTTAATGACACAAAATTTTCAATATATGTAGAAAATCATGTAACCCTGTGACACTTTAAATTGACTATCCCAAAAAGGATTTCTATTAACTTCAAAGTCCAATTTAATCATGGATGCTTCATGATATTGTAAGAGCATAGTTTGCAGTACCGGCCGATATCGATCCGATATGGCCGATACCGATACGGTTTGGTATGTCCAGATCCGATACCGGTCGCATCCATATCCACGTTGGGGGTCTATTTTCCAATCAATTCGGTAGAAAAAATTGAATGAAAAAGACCAATCAACAAGGGTGAAAAACCATAGTATGGTTGTAAAAGCATGTAAATGAAAAATAATTGATCCTAGTTAACCAAACAGTAATGGTAACTATTATTTTCATTCAATTTCAAAACTATTAAGAAACAACACATAAAATACATAAAATTATGCCTAAATGTATCAAATATTTTTTCCCATCATAATAATTTATTTATAATTATTTGTTTTTCGATACCAAAAATCCGAAACTGTCGATACCAATACACATAGGAAGGGTCCAATACTGATACCGATAATGCAAGCCTCAATAAGAGTTGACACGATCTTGAAAGAATTTCCAACAAGTTACTAAGAAAATTCTTTATTATAATGCACTTTCCCATCTTACAATATTACTTCTTGAAGCAGAGACAAAACTTGAATAAGCAAAGATTTCAAGCTAACTTGAGTGTTTTTATTTGAAGGTACAGCATAAAGCTAATGTCTGTAAAACTTCCAACTCAAAGACCAAATCTAAATTCAAGAATTGTAAGTATCAATTTTAGATTACTGAAAAACAGGGAAACCAAGTAAAATTTGATTCATTAGTTTTTTTCTTGAATAGTTATTGAAAAAAGAATCAAGAGAAAAGTAATAAATTTGATATCGATCCCAAAGTATAGTCTATTAGTTTTCTCAATACAACAATTTACTAAATGACCAGAAAAAACTAATAGCTATTGAAAACAGTCGCATTGCCTTGTCAGTTAGAGATAATACTAGTCATTTTACTAAACCTTGCTTGTAAATTACTGAAGCGCTACCATACAATCTGTTATGAGGAATTTTCTAAGGGACTAAAATTATCACTTCACTCTAAGAAAAATCATTAACTCAGTTTACTTTCATCATTCTACATATGTTTTGTTACTAAGACTAAAAAAAGCTCTCTAGAACATTGAATTCAAGAAGTCTAATCAATATACTAGAAAATGTGGTAGGTAACATTTAAAGGTATTCCCTGAACATACATTTAAAGATATCGCCTGGAACATCTTTGAACTGGACACGGATTTCGGCTTTCCTTGAGTTCAATGCTTTTCCAGCCTTGAGTATAAAAGGGACACCTGCACGGTAAATTAGCGGAAATAATAATTAGACATATATTCAGATGTTTAAGAAGTTTAAGCTGAACTTCATGTTTCACTAAAGAAATGGACAATAATCAACACTGTATCAGCTTTTGCTGGTGGGAGCGTAAAATGATTATATAATGGAGCTAATATGAAATAGCATGACTTATTACAAGTTTAATGAAATCAAAACTAAACCTTCCCATCTTTCGTTGTGTATATGTAGAACAACAGTTGCAAAAGTCGGAGTATTAGAGTTGTTTGAAACTGTTGGGTCATCTTTATAGCCCTCATATTTTCCAAGGACAACCTCTTCAATTGATATCGGCAAAACTGACTGAAGAACCTGATAATAGATATAAATGGTTATAGAAGGTATCTGCGGCATGAAGTAGAT
Source organism: Iris pallida (assembly GCA_029216955.1). NCBI lineage: Eukaryota > Viridiplantae > Streptophyta > Magnoliopsida > Asparagales > Iridaceae > Iris > Iris pallida. The sequence continues at coordinate 49,491 of JANAVB010008611.1, read as the reverse complement.
GTAAGAGATGCAATAAATCATTTTTTCTGCTTATTATTTATATACAAGAAAAAGAACAGTTAAGATCATTTCAGCAAATGGAAGAAAAAGTGAACAAAAATATGCATATTGTTGAAGAAATGAATTTCAGAACCTTCACTTTCTCATCCCGTATGTGCTCAGGCTTAAGAGAAACAGGCTTCTCCATGGCAACCAAACAGAGAACCTGCCACAGTATTAACTAAAATCAAAATTCCATTTCATTTCCAACTAGTAGAGACATTTTTCAGAGGAAAACAATGTGCATGAAAATAAAGCAGTAAATTCCAAAGGGTTAAAACACGAAGCAAAGGTCAAGGTTTCCTTTTTATCTGAATTTCAACAACTAGTACATATGTTTAATGGTAATGCTGATGTTCAAACCTTACTTCTTGGTAACTAAGATGATACGATTCATGTTTTCAAATTTGACTCACTTGGTATATGATTTGTATATAATTGGTGATAACTTGAGTGTGTTTTAAAATTGTTTTGGGTTTTTCCTATATCTTGTTATTAATATCCTCCTTTTTATCACTGTAGACTCCATGGATATTTACTGTAGCATGCATCTTGGAAAAGGAAGAACTGGGTGAACTTGCTGGTGACAAAAGGGTCATTGACATATTTCTAATTCGGAAGATGATGAAGAGATGATTTAGGACATCAAGAGTCACATTTTTATTTTGCTTAAAAGCTGTCAACTTTTATCCTTGTGTTATTAGTATAATTGGAATGTGCTCTTTTAGTTGATAGCAGCTTTTGGTAACCCCAGCTCTCTCATTTTAGTAGTAGTATAATCTGCTCTGTATATTTTATAAGCTTTTCAGGGTCAATTTTGTAAGTTCTACTATATATATATGAGACACATAACCCAGCTCTTTAGTGCCAGAAAAATTGAATTAATATACAATCACAGCTTTATAACCGATACTCCAGCCATTGTGGACAAATTTGATTTGTGATAATTCTACGAGGACACCATCTGTAATTTCATCTTCATAAGCTCCGGGATGACCACAAATACCCAACGTTTGGCAGTTCTAGAATATTAAAAAAAAAACACCATTGAGGTGAACAAGTCAAAGATCAGCAGAAGTTAACCCGTATAAACTGGAATTAAAAAATCTCTCAAAGCACATAATAACAGGAACTGTAAATACAAACAAAACGCTCCATAAAAAGCAACGAAAATACTATTTGTAAAATAAACCCTCCATCATAAAGAGCAAAGAAAGTATTATCTGTAATCTGCATTACCTGCATTAGATGATTTTGGATGATATCACGAATGATTCTGCAAGAAATTGAAGTTTGCCTGTTAATTTTCAACAAAATAAAGGAGAAACAATGGACACATTTTGTACTTATTATGTTCCTTAATAAACAAGCACAAACTTAATCATATATGTTAGTTCATGTTCGGTATAGGTATATCTAGAAAGATACACACATAGTTGTGTCCTTGTGTCCGGATTTGGTGGGGGTTGTATGAAAGGTAACAAGCCACCAAAAATCCAGCCACAAGGACCAGTCTATGTGTGTATTTTTCTAGGTATACATATATTGAACATGAACAAACAAATATGATTTTGTGCTTGTTTATTAAGGAACTAAATAAGTAAAAATGGGTAGATATATTTAAATATTATAATATTTATCAAATGCAGGAATAATGGTTCATATCCTTTGTTACGACTCAAATCCAAATTCATTTAGGCCAAACCTATGTTGCACAGAGATGGATTCGACATGACACATTTCAGACACGATAATGGCCCATATCCTTTGTTACAGACGATCCAAATTCGTTTAAGCCTCACCTATCTTGCACGGACAAGGATTCCACACGACATGGTGACACGGATTCGGCATGTGTTTTGGGTGTCCTAGTGTATTTTGGAGTGTCCGTGGCGTGTCTGACACGGACACGGCATGCATTTGGAATGTCCGTACTTCTTAGGGCCTACCACCTGAGACAATCTTCTCTAATATTATCCTCAATTTGTACCCTTCCAACTTCCCACAAGTAGTCCCCATCTTATTCGTTCACTGTATTATTCCCCCATTTTAGCATTCTCATTTCAGCTAGGTACATTTCTGGACATATTATTCTTTAATTGCCCAACACTATGATTCATAGAGCACGGTTGGTCTTATAGTTGTCCTGTAGAATTTCCCTTTCAACTTCAATGATATCTTGCGATCACAAAACACTCTAGATGACAGACCCAGCTTCCTTCTATAAATGACTTTACAAAAAGATTTTTAGCTTTGTCGCTGTTTGTGACCCCCATCAAATTCAAGTTTTCCTTCTCCCTGGTAGAACATACATAGTTTTTTTTTTCCTAATTGAAATTCTCAACCACATTTTGTGAAGGTTCGCGGTATCTGTTAACAGAGGTAAATGCATTTTTCCAACAGAAACATTTTTGAAGCATACCCGTATTCATCAAAATATCCTCCACGCCCCTCAGTTCCAAAATCCTCCCTGAAAACAATCTATAATAAAAAGCTTGTTACAAAAGTGTAAACTTTATGGCATGCTCAAATTATCATAGGTACTGAACGCAGAAAACTGATGTAACGTGAACAAAAATATAGATCAAACAATTTTCATGAATGTTTTAAGCAGTAACAAGAACAATTTAACTGTAACTTATGAACTGAAGAAGACAGATTCAAATTTTCTATAATACAAATTCTGTAATAAATATATAATGATTAGAAATAACATCAATAGAACCTTATCTTCCAGATATTTGGACTGGGCCAAATGAATCCTAATCTTGCATCAGAGCTGTTAAGGCCTTAAGGGCCACCTCTTCTCACATAAGAAAAAAAACTATTTCCATTTTTACAGCCTCGATACAAGTTCGTTATATCTAGCCCTAGCTCTAGCTTCTCCTTAAACTATTAACCTGTCACTCCTTTAACTAATAGTCTATTGGTATCCATTCACATGTCCAAACAATCTCAGAGATTCCGACATTCCAACGGAAGCACTCATTTCTTATCCAAACTTAATGTATTGCCGGTGATTCCCAATCCATCTCAGCCTTGTCATGATATGCACACTTAAATTGGGTCTATATAGATAACTCCTACAATTATCTATTTCATCAGGAATCATGAAAAGATTGGTAAACACATCATCATTTTCATGATAAAAGCCTATATCTTAAAGATATTACTCGATAAGACTAAATATCAATAATCATGATAGGGAAGAAAGTCTAACGATTGACATATAGCATCTAAAAGTATATAAGACTCCTAACCAAGGGTTCAAAATTACTGATACATATCAGCCGTATTGGATCAGTTTTGAGCAGACCATATATGAAACGGCATAAACAATATGTTGGATAAAGAAGATAAACTTCGGCAAAATGTCAAGCCAATTTTGGCATGACAAGCCGATACAAGCCAATACGTTTCGGGCCAATCCAATACAAGCCGAAATAGGGACTAAAGCGGTACATGGCTGGTAGATGTTGATATATGGGAGATACGGGCCAATACATACCACCTTTGGCCAATACATACCAAAGATGTTTAGTAGGTTGAAATTTGGTAAAAACTTGCAAAAACAGGCCAATGCAGAAGCTGATACATACCAAATTTGGCAAAATTGGTGAAGCAAACTAAAATTTGGTTAAAACTTGGCAACTATGGAGTTTTGCATGGCTGATATTCAAACTAATATGAATAGATATAGACCAAGATTTGGCCATAATTTGGAGAAAACAGGTCAAAGACACTGGTACATGGATGAAACAAATCGATAGAAGTAGTTACAGACTGAAATATGGCATAAATAGAAGGCTGACCAAAAATATGGTTGGCGAAAAAGCATGGTGAATATACACTCTAAAATCTTAGTACACTAAAGATCAAGTGGTTTAACCATTTCAAGTGAATCAAATTCTTTACACGATCAAATTCCCTCTTGTGACACTCCCTTTCAAACACAAACACACACCTATATGTTCCCTTACACATGCTCTCGAACTCTAGCGCAGCTTCTCCCGCTACCAATGCAATAAGAACAACACCTCCAGAAACAAAAATGTAAAAGTATAACAAGTTATACGTAGTTAACCTCCCAAAAGAAAATTCATACATTCTATCCTGAAATTGAAGCATCTCAGTTAGAGGCTAATAAATCATCACATTTCTATTACTACTACTCACCAGCTTGCCGATTATCAACTTTGATTCAAGTTAGAAACTAATAAACAATCACAAATTTTCCATGGATATAGGAAACCAAATAAACTGTTATTGAATCTATTTGCAAATTACATATATATGCCATTTTCCTAAGGTTAAACATTTCAAGCTCAAAATTGGGCCAAATGGTTAGAGTTTCACAAGTTCGAGCTCGATCTCAGTTAATGTAACGTTAAAAAAAACTCAAATTTTTGCCATTAAAATCACGCCGTGATGTGCTCAGAATCAAATTGGAACTATCACAATTCCTCCCAAGTTCATTAAAATATATCCATTTTTGACGATTCTATTTGATAACTTAAGCCTAGGATTTAGAGCGAAATCCATAAAAACATAGAAACTCGCAAAAAAATTACTACGAGCAGTGAATCCTGCTCTTGCGTCGATCGAACCTAGAAATAAAAATTGAGAAAACTCCATAAAAATCGTAGAAAACTGCTCAAAATTCATACCAGGTGCAACAAGTCTTGCTCTGTGATCTCAGCTTCCTTCACTTTTTGAGCGACAACCTAACATCAAGAGAGAAAGAGTGAGAGAGTTAGATAGAAAGAAAGTCTCAAGAGAAAGCCTCTCACATCTGGCACATCGATGTTCCCCATTGTGTATAGGGGTTTTAATGATGGAGGGTTTCTAAGGTTAGGGTTTTGGGCGGGTTAGGGTTAGGAAGGGATTTGGGGGTTTTGGGAGGTGGAGGAGAGAGCCTGTAGATGAGGATGAAGAGAGAGAGCGGAAGATTTGTGGGGAGGAGAGAGCAGGAATTTGGGGGTTATGGGAGAGAAGGTTGAGAGAGAGAGAGAGGTGGAGAGAGGGAGATGAGAGAGAGAGAGAGAGGGTATTTTTGATTGAGATCCAAAAATTTTGAAGAGAGGTATTTTTTTATTTGGATCCAAATGTTTCTCCAAAATTTGGTATAAGCCACCAAATACTGGATTCCCGCCGAGTTATTTGGAATGGTAGTATAATTTATTTGGGACAAGTTTTTTTAATAGTCCCAAATAAGGGATCCATTTTTTAATTTGTCCCAAATAATAGTATTTTTTTGTTACAGAAAATATAGTCGTCCCCAAAACTAATTGTTTAGGACGTTTTTGACTAGCGTTTCTAATTGTGTCGTCCCAAAAGCCTACTTTTTTTGTAGTGGTGTGCCTTGACTTTTGTTGGACGATCGCGTGTGTATTAATATGCAGATGCAATAGAATTGCGAGAGCTTATGCTAAGGATAAGTCCGATCGAGAGTACGAGATGGCAAGCATAGGATTGAAATTTACCTGTCAGCTTTGTTCCAATTTGCTACGACTGGGCTTGGTCAAATACATATCTTCGGGACGCCTTGAATATAGGTACGGATCTAAATCGAGTTGTATCCAAATTCAAATCGAGCTGCAGGGATGACTTTGAAATGTTAGTGAAAAGCTTGCGAGATAAGTGTGAAACTGAACAACATTGGTGGGACGAGATCGTGAAACGATCTATAAAACACTTAGTCGGAGTGTTGGTTTTGGTTCGAGGACGAACCTTGTTTTGAGTGGTATTCTGTAATGCCCCGCTCCGCACGGTACATTACGCTGAAGTGTTGACTCAACGAGTCGCATTGACCGAATGAATGTATCGATACGAATCGATATGAGAGTTACGTTGTCCCGAGCAACGCATCGAACTAAGTCGATACGAAGAGTTGCCTTGTCCCGAGAGAATGCATCGAGTTGAATCGATGCGAAGTGCCGCGCTGCCCCGAAGGATGAGTGCGTTGAATCGGCTCAAAGATTCTAAGAAATCGAATCGACCAAGGTGCAAGTCCGAATCGATGCAAGTATTGATTTTAGTTGGTTTCGTGTGCAGGTTATACTTTGACGGGAAAATATAGAGGTCAATCTTTTGCAATATTTAGTAAGGGTCCGCAAAATTAAATCGTCGCCTTGCGACAGGCTAAGACTTGGGCATGCTAAGGCGAATTGGGCGTATAACTCAATAAGCACGAAGTGCTCGAATGGCTAAGTCAGGAGAGTGGCCGTGCAACAAAGTTAGGAAATTGAGACACATCGGCTCGGCGAAACGACGAAGGCGTATCGACTCAAGGTGGGAGGATTGACTTCTTTTTACTCCTTCATTCGATAAGTCAAATATATCATTGTATGCTAAAAGTTAACCTATCGATACCACGAGCGTGGTCCGATCGAGGATAATCATAGTGTGAGTCGAACACTATGTTAGAATAATTGAAATGAAACGTGTATCATATGCACGAGTCGCTATAGGACATTGGATATCGCTAAGGCGAGCGCCTCGATGTGCAAGCCGTAGGAACATGGGATAACTGTACTCGGCGAGTGCCTTAGTGCACGAACCATACCGTGCTTTGCGCATGAGTTAGAATGGCTAGAACATCGAAAGACAATAGGCGAGCGCCCTAGCGCGCAAGCCCGAACATTGAATGCTAAGTTATAGAACATAGGAATATGGTCGAAACGTGCCTACGTGCACGGGATATAAAAGATGGCTTCGTTGCGAGAAAATACAGTTGTGGCATGAATGTGGCAGAACTGTCGGATATGACATGGTGCCTCGAAAGGTGTTCAAGACCTTCGGGTCGTTCGGTTGACGAGCATTGAGTTGAGGCACGATGCCATTGAATCATTGAAACGAAGTATGAAATGTAAGAACACAGAAAGTTAACGAAAGAGACGCGAGATGATAAAGTCTGAGTCTTGGACTCAAGGCTATGCTTGGTTGTTTGAATGATAGTGCGTTGCATGGTCGAATGGAATGGACTTGAGATTGCGATGATATCTTCCGTGCACGGAATGTTCCCTCCGAACGGGCGCACCGGAGCACCGGGACCGTTCGGCCTAGAGGGATGATATCTTTGATAGGCGCACATTTGCGAAGTCCGATTAGCACTCGGTCGTAAATGGGAGAAGCCGTAAATGATGGTAGGCACGGTAAGTTTCGGTTGTTGGGATAGCAACCCAACCCGTGAAACGCCGGGCTACCCAAATTCGATTTCGAGAGAGAAAAGAAGGAGAGAAAAGAAAGTAAGGAAAGATAAAAGAGAAACTCCTTTAGTCCATTCCGGCGCGGATACGCCCACGACCTTCATATAGTTAAGGAACGATGGGTTGAAAGTGTAGGCGCGTATGCGTCCCGCATAGAGATCCTGCTTAGAGATACACATATAACATGACAGGGAAGGAATGCGGCGTATTCACCTTGCGTCGGTGCAAGGGCGAGTGCGTCGACTTGGTAAGAAGTCGTGCCACGAATCAAACACGAGATTGCTTGTTTGCTTGCCTATTCAATTCGATAAACATGCTACTATGATAACATGCTTTACGCTTTCAAATATGCCATGAAATTGACCCTAAGAAGAATATAGCAAGATCATAAGCTAAGTTGCATGATTCAACATAAATATTAAAATGTCGGTTTGGAAAGATGATCTTTGCTTCAGTACATGCGAGGACGAACGTACTGATCCCCCACCAGCTTCATGCAGGGTGCAGGGAATGGATTGCTCGCGGCGAAGCGTTGCTTGAACGTGTTAAGGCTTGGAATGCCAAAGCGCATTGAAGCGTGCTATCGCATTGATGCTCGGACTACGCAGCTGGATTGATGCGGCCGAGATATAGAAGGCATGATGTATGGAACGGTGAAATCCTTTGTGGGCAAGAGAGAACCTGAGTGTTGTAGCCAATCTGGCATGTATTATTAGGCTATCGAAAGCCTTTGTAATCTCTGTTTCGGATATCAATAAAGAGAATTTGTTTTTGTCTACTTTGTTTCCTTTCGTTGTTTATATCGAATCAAAAGATAACCATTTAAGAACTTGTTATCTTGCCTTACACGAGCGCAACTCCAGGCTCGTGCGGCATCACGCCCCTGCGAGGACGATGATTCGGGTGATTCCGGGTCAGGGGCATGACAGAAACTACCGAATTCAGAAAAGAAATTCTGACGGAGGCGCATTATGCGAAGTACTCGTTATATCCTGGAAGCACCAAGATGTACAAGGACTTGTGCACAAACTTTTGGTGGCACGGCATGAAGAAAGACGTGGCTACGTTCGTATTGCAATGCATGGCGTGTCAGCAAGTGAAGGCAAAACACCAAAGGCCAGGCGGAGAGCTGCAGAACGTCGCCATTCCCGAGTGGAAGTAGGACAATATCTCGATGGATTTCATTGTAGGATTTTCGAAGACGCCGCGGGAGAATGACGCGATTTGGGTCATTGTTGATAGATTGACCAAGTCGGCTCACTTCATCATAATTAAAGTAGGATGGAGCGTCGATCGGTTAGCGCAAATCTATATCGATGAGATTGTTCGACTGTACGGGGTACCGGCCTCAATAATTTTGGACAGAGACGGGCGATTCCTATCGCGTTTCTGGACGAGCCTCCAAGCGACGATGGGGACCAAACAGAACTTTATTTCGGCGTACCATCCCCAAACAGACGATCAGACGAAGAGGGTCAATCAGATCTTAGAAGATATGTTGCGTCTGTGTGCGATCGACCTAAAGACTAGTTGGGATACGTATTTGCCGCTTGCGGAGTTTGCGTATAACAACAGTTATCAGTCGAGCATTCAGATGGCTCCATACGAAGCGCTCTACGGAGGAAGTATCGTTCGTCGATATGCTGGAATGAAGTCGGAGAGCGACAAGTGCTTGGACCGGAACTGGTGGAGCAGGCCGTCGAAAAGATCCGCTTGATTCGAGATAGACTCCGCATCGCACAAAGTTGACAAAAGAGCTACGCAGATCTTCGTCGACGACCGCTAGAGTTTTGGTCGAGGACCATGTGTTTTTGAAAGTAACGCCCATGCGCGGTGTGATGCGGTTCGACGTTAAAGACAAGTTGAGCCCGAGATTTGTGGGCCCCTTTGAGATTATTGAGCGAGTTACGACGGTTGCTTATCGGATCGCACTACCTCCTGCCTTAGCTGATGTGCACGATGTTTTTCACGTTTCACAACTTCGAAAATACGTGCACGATCCAAGTCATGTGGTTAGCTTCGATCAGTTGGAGCTACGTACTGACTTGTCTTACTCGGAGGAGCCTATTCAAATTTTGGACCGCAAGGAGAAGGTGCTACGCAATCGGTCGATGTCCTTGGTCCACGTACTTTGGCGGAACCATTCAGTCGAGGAGTCGACGTGGGAGATGGAGGCGGAGATGAAAGAAAAGTACCCTGCATTGTTTGTCTAAATTAAGGTCAGACCCTGGTTCTTAAGTTTCGTGACGAAACTTTTTCTTAGTGATATATTATGTAGCGCCCCGCTTTCGATAGGCGACGGAACTTCATAATATGCTTACGCCGAGTCAGATCGGCCGGGAACTTAGATGGTCATCTGACTCTATCGCTAAGCTTGGTAAACGATAACGCATTGCGGCATCGATTCAAATCGATTTGGACGGAAGTTACGAGAATCGATCCAACTAATGGAACGACTTCTGTTGGAATAAGTCCTAGATGCAGCGGGCTACGTCTCGGCGAGTGAGCTCCCTATAAGAGTCCCTTCGACGGGACCGGACCGCTGTATGGTTTTCTTGGAGCTTTGTCGCTGGGCTTGATGAAGTGCTTTCGCGTCGTTTTCATGGATGCAATTACAATTTTGATGCAAGGGAAAAAGAAGGAATTCTAACAAAGCGTTGGTGCCATTGCAGGAGCTCGCGTAACTAAGGATTGGCGTTGCGTAGAGCTTGGACGACCGGCACGAAGCAAAGTAATCGGTGGATGATTCGACCCTTCTTTTCTACTCTGAAAAATACAAGTTTCTCACATAAACGGAAAAGTTTAAGGTTCTAGTAAAAAGATAGACTATTTCACGTGCTGCAAAATAATGTGAAACGTCAATCATGGGTTATGATGTCTCGGACAATTTGGTGTCCATGGGATGCTAAATCGATGTACGGCTTTGGGGAAAATGAATCGTTGCATGAGTTGCGAGAAATGATAATGTCGTTCGATACTATCAGCGCTATACAGAACTGTTTACATATATGAAACTGTTCGCACATAGGCATGGTCATGGACAATTTGTGCACAAGTTCATTTTCCTCGAAACGGTATCCAGGGCATCGGAACCGATTCGTCCTAGGGGGAATAATTTATCGTGCTTCGGCGCGAGGCATGCAGGACCTTCAGTAAGGCTTGCAACCTAGGCTGAAAGGGTAGCGTCGCATGCCAACTTCGATTAAGTCCCTAGTGGTGCGTAGCACCAATGACCGCATATAAGATAGTTGCATGCTCACCTATTGTCTTATGCAGGTGTAAATATTATCTCCATTTTCATGCAGGGACGAGCACGACCGTGGTAAGAAATCTGATAAACTGCGATGTTATATTGCATGCTTTATTACTCAAAGCCGACTATCGAATATGAACTGAATTCATTTAGTTCTAATAGAAAGACAACTCTAAAGTATGCCTACCCTAACGATCAGAGTCGGTTTAGACGAGTTGGTTCGTCTCGTCCACTTAGCAAGTGTGCTAATCCCCTCCCCCAATTTTCCTAGGTGCGGTGGGCGCTCCAACCTAAACTGAAGCTGAAGTGCGGAGAGGCGTTTTGAAGCTCTTCCTATGCTGAAGTATTTTGAAGCCAATTCAAGTCGACGGCTTATGTAAAAAGGGGCGAATATATGGGACGGCAAGCGTAGTTCAGGCAACTTGTCGAATGTATTTTCTTTCTGTTTTCAATCAATGTAGCTGCAGCGACATCCAATGTAATTATGACTTGCACTTCGTTGCAAGCTATGAATGAAAAACATTTCTATCTTCCTATACTGCGTCTTAAATTCTGATGTGATTTATGAAGTTTTAACTTGGCGTATTAATATCAAAAGCAACATAACGTTCTGCCTTGTACGAGTGCAATTCCAGACTCGTATGGCATTACGCCTTAGCGAGGACGATCGAATCGGCAAAATTAACATCGGGGACGAACGTTGCCCTCGGGGCGTGACACAAGTGGCTCTTCGAAGATGAGATGGTGATGCTACCTCAAGTGAAGGAATTCCTGAAGTTGCGCCAGAAGTTAGATGATGAGAAGATGCCCCTCGTCGACAAGTTTGTCGTTGGAGGGATAGTCTCGAAACTTCCTGCTGGTTGGAGCAACTTCTATGCTAGAATGCATCGGAAGAAGCTGGACATTAGCTTGGAAGATCTCCTACAAGAGATCCACGTTGAGGACGAAATACGATCTCAACAGAAGATGGACTCTCTATCCAACCAACTGGCTAAGGCCAACTTGGTGCAGACAAAAGAGTTTAAGGGGAAGCAGGTGGCTTCTCATCATAAAATAAAGGACTCCACAAATTTGAAAGTGAAGGGTCCTTCGTTCAAGCAACAGAAGTCCAAATCCCACGTGACTTGCTTCAACTGTGGCAAGAAGGGTCACTACAAGAGTGAATGTAAATCCAAGCCCAAATAAGCTGAGCTAGGTGAGCCTAGCAAGGTTTCCATGGTTTCTAACATTTTTGCTATGATTGCTCAGGTCACAGCTGTGGAGGATGACTCTGAGTGGTGGATAGACACTGGTGCAACCTGCCTCGTCTCCTCTGACAAGGAATGGTTCGTCACATACCAGCCAACTTATGAGAAAGTTATCATGGCGAACCAAGCCCAAGCTGAAGTTCTTGGGGTCGAAACTGTGGAGCTAAAACTCACATCCGGGAACACTCTGACGCTTCAAGGTGTGAAGCACATTCCGGTGATTGCAAAGAACCTGATCTCTGGAAGCCTGCTTAGCAACACAGGCTTGAGAATGGACATCAATGCTGGCCAGATGGTGATGTCTAATGTAAAACCCGTAATTTTGGTTTATTAGAATTACTGGATTATTGGATTACTAGTTTAGATTAGGATTATTATTATTATTATTATTATTACTTTTATTACTACTATTATTATTATTATTATTATTATTATTTTATTATTAGTCGGAATAGGAAAATTATTATTTTTTAAATTTATGGACTAACATCTTTGATTGATTGCCCCGTCCCGATTTCGTGTCCGGGGTTCAACTCCGACCCAGAGCAACCCGAACCCATTCTAATTAAGAAAAAAAGGAAAAAAAATTAGCACTCGCCCGAAACCCTTGACCAGCTCTCCCGCTCTCCCACGTTCTCTCACTCCCCCTTTCTTCTATCCACCACTCACCACCACTTGTTTTCCATAAATAAAACACTCACTCTATCATTTAAAAAAAAAACACAGAACCACTCATTCCGCTCAAACTCACTCCTTACCAGCACCCCCGTACCCCTCTGCGGCCGACCACCCTTCCTGCAGGCCAGTCCCTCGCCCGACCGATCTCCGGCGCCCTTCCCGCGGCCGAATTCGACCGCGCTCCCGGACCACCGCCGCCGATCCCGCGACCCCGCCAGGCCGCCAGCGGTCGCCCGCCGGTCGCCCGACCCCGGCGCACCCCAGCGCTGCCCCATGCTTCCCTGCCGTCCGGCCATCCGTCCGTTCGCCCCGCTCGGCACCTCCCTGCCGGCCGTGCCCTAGCCATTTTATCTCCTCGCGGATCCCCGACGACCGCTCCCTCGTGGGCCCCATGCCTGCTACCCCTCTCGTGCCTCCCCGGAAACCCCTCCTTCCCGCTGTTCCGACGTCCCGCCGGCGCTGTCCAGCGTTCCGGCCCGACCGTCGGTCCAGATCCGTGCTCCTTTTCGAGCCCTACGGTCGCTGCCTCCAGTCGGCCTCGTACGGACCGCTGACCACTGTCCGTGCTTCCCGCGGTCTGCCAGCTTCTCGTACCGTTGTTCGGCTCGCTTCCCGTTGTTTCGTGGCTTCGGATCCCGCTGTCCAGCGTTCCCGAGTCCGAGGCCACCCTTCGGACTCCGTCATCGAGCAATCTGGTAATTTCTGTTAGTCAGAGTAGTTCGTCCCTCCCCGTAGAGTCTGTGATGACGCGGTTCCGGTCCCACGATGGGGTTCGAACTTTTATCTCGTTTTGTAGTGGTTACTTTGGTCTTCCGAATTAGATTTGGAACGATTACAGTTGTTTAACTTTATTTTTGAGCGGTATTTAGCATAATATAAATTTTCGTGCATTGTCGTTTTATCGAATTTTTGTTCTGGATTGGTGGTGTGGATATATTGGTATTGTGTGGTGTGATTTTTGGGTATCGGTACTTGTTGGACAGTACAAAATTTGGCTAGGTTGTCCTAGTTACAAAGGAGGTGCTGCCCAATTTTTTTCATATATATATATATATAGTCTTTATTTGTTTACCAAAATAGTTTGGTTTTCTCGGAAAAATATATATTATTTATAAACTTTAAAGTTTTCAGGAAAAGATATTTTGGTATTGTTGGCTTCTAGATGTTTTTGGTAACCACCCTTAGGCGACGACCGTATCGGTCGGATGAGCCTTGGCGACACGCAAACGCTACGGGGTATTCCTGTACGTTGGGGCGTAAGCCAGCAACGTGAGATTTGCAAGACCAAGTCTGAGATGCCCATTTTCTATAATTTATATTTAAATTATATTATGTTTTATTTTTAGAACTTGTTACTGGTTTTAGTATCTTGGGTGCAGGGCCTGTAATGCCCTGCTCTGCACGGTGCATTACGATGAGTCGTTGACTCGAAGAGTTGCGTTGACCCGATGAGGTATCGATGCGAATCGATGCAAGTGTTACGCTGGCCAAAGGTAAGTTTTGAGTCGGTTGGAATCTATGAATCGAATCGATGCAAAGGATAAGTCCCGTTTGAGCAAGTGCTGATTTTAGTTGATCTGGTGTGCAGGCTATGCTTTTACGCTGGACGATAAGAGGTCGACATTTTGCCTTATGTAGTAAAGTGTCCGCAAAACCAAATCGTGGCCTTGCAACAGATTGTGGCATGGGTGCGATAGGCCAAATCAACCAGTAGTTCAAAGGAATGGCTAAGTCCGGGAGTTAGCTACGCGACCAAGTTATGGAAGCGAGCCGCTGCAATCGGCGAATTGGCAAGGCGTATCGGCTTAAAGTGGGCGGGTTCTTGACTCTCTCTCCCTATTCCTTCACGTCTAATAAAATATGTCATTGTATGCGTAAGATGTTATCGAGTTAGCGAGCGTGGCTCGGCGAGTAAAGGTCTCAGTATGTGTCGAACACTAAGATAGCAACATTGAACAATCGAACAATTGAAGCGACGTGCATCAAGTGTACGAGTCGCGGTAGGACAATAATGGTAGAACATTTAAAGACGATATTGAGATGTGCATCACGTGTACGGCTCCGAGAACATTGAACACTAGGCGTAGAGCATTGATTATGGTGCTGAGCGTGCCCTCGTGCACGAAAGCTAGGGAATAACTAAGTAACTACGAAATTATGCTATGAGAATAACTTACGAATGGTACGCGTTGAATACAAGTACGAGATGTCTAAGCCGTTGGGCATCGTGCATGAATATGGATGTGTTGGGGCAGAATGCCGACGGAGCTCCCCATATGGATGGTGGATCGTGTTTATGAGACGCGATTATGCTTATGGTGCGAGACTATGTTTATGGAACGGAGGATTGGTTGGAACGATATGATTGTATGCTATGGTGCGTATTGCATGGTCAATGGACTCGGATTGCCCGTGCACGGGTGCGGCTTCCCTCGGACGGTTACGCCGGGGCACCGGGACCGTTCGGCCTAGGAGGGAATTATGTGATATTTATGGTGCACATCATTCGGACGGATTGCGACCGTCCAGTGCTGTGATAAGCTATGATATCCGTAAATTTGGGATCCTTCGGATACTGGGCTAGCAACCCGTATCGAAGTGATTGTAGGCTTACACATAAGAGATGCCAAGTCCATTACGGTACGAAATACCGTGACCTTCATATAGATAGGGCCGGTGGGCTGAGATTTGAGTTGGGTGAATGCGCAGGACCTGCTACCCTTATGCGTATGGCAAAGTTTATGGTTGGTTACGCGAATTGAATGATTTCTTATGTTAAGTTCTAACGATTGAAGGCTAGGCAAAACGGGACGGAGATGTGCACGAGCACTAAGTTTATGTTCATATTATGCCTAACTGTATCTACTGCAGGAACACGGTAGTGGACACATTATGATAAAGTTGCTATGCGTAAACATTGCCATAAAACTGATCCTAAGGCTAATAGAAAGATCACAAATTAAGTTGCATATCTCACTAAAGATATTTAGTATTTGGATTGGGTGCGAGCGGGTCTTGATCAGTGCGAAGCGAGGACGAAAGCACTAATCCCCCACTAGTTTATGTGCAGGTTCAGGTATATTCGGCTCGTGGCGGAGCTTGGCTTGGACGTGCCGAGGCATGGAGTCCTTGGCGTTTTCAAGAGGAGTGTCCGCATAGGCGTTCGGACTTGCGACATGGAGATGTTCGGCCGAAGACTACTTGGTGGCTATAAAGGGGCATAATGTATGGAACAATGTAATCCTTTGTGAGCTAGAGAGATCATGAGCGTTGTAGCCAATTGGCATATTAAGTTGGGCTATTCAGAGCCTTTGTAACCTTCAGTTAATTATGAATAAAAGAGATTCTCGTTGTATACTCTATTTTTCTTCCGCTGCCTATGTTATCAAATTGAGATAGTTCTATACGAACCTGTTATCTTGTCTTGCAAGACCGCAACTCCAGGCTCGTACGGCATCAAGCCCCAGCAAGGACGATGATTCGGGTAAAATCTAGCGAGGACGAGCGATTTCTCGGATCGGGGCGTGACAAGTTGGTATCAGAGCGGTTCCATCCTTTGGACCGTGCATGAATCTCTTTGACCCTCAGTTGCTTCGCTATCGAATTTAGTTGACTCTAAGTTGTTTCCGCAACCGCATGGCTCATGGATCTGTTCGACGCTACGTTGGATGTTCCATGCAATAAGTCTATACTAAGTGAGTACGTCTGCCACAAGTATGTCGTGACTATCACGCTATCTTCGGGTGCCATCGGAGAGTGTTGGTTGCACGAAGTGCAACGGGTTATGAGATTATGGTTTTCCGAAGTGCAAGAAAGTTGTGAATGCTGGTCGCACGAAGTGCAACGAATATGGTGATGTTGGTTGCATGAAGTGCTATGAGATATGTGTTGTCGGTCGCACGAAGTGCGAGAAGTTATGTGTTATCGGTCGCATGGGGTGCGAGAAGATATGTGTTGTTGGTTGCACGAAGTACAACGGGTTGATATGTGAGGTGATGCATGTTATGTTGCTATGCGAACGGTTATGTGTTATTGGTTGCACGGAGTGCAGCAAGTCGTGAACCAGAATACTGGAGAGCGGGGACAGACATAGCCAGCTACGTATAATAAAATGGAATCTATCTCACCATACGGTCACGGCTGTCTAGATATATGAGGGTTTATCTACAATCCATCAGTCTCTTATGGTCAATGACAAGCCTAGTGTCTCAATCACAAGCAAGTAAGTAAATGTTACAAGATGTAAGATCACCAAATATACAATAGTAAGGCGTCCCAAACATTACATATTCAGCTGATCATGAAGCTAGTCGTTACAAAATATGAGGACTAGCAAGAGTTTTAGTCATACATGATCAACCCTAGGTTGCCAATCATGTTACGGCCCGTGGACAGATAGTAAGTAAAAATGTACACGAGCTAACACTTGCTCGACGGCTAAACGCCTCAAAAGAATAATTTTACAATAGAGTGGGAGAGCCAAAATAACCCACTCGTTGCCAGGATTCCGTCTAGTGGTCACCATCGGGCCGGGAAGTCGATAGATCCCCTGGAGCTGCTCTGGTATCTGGCCATACAAAACCAGCTGGGTCAAACCCCAGAAAGAGCTAGTGCCACAAAGGACGCTTCACTTAAAAACTAAAACCAGCAATTAGCACAAAAATAATAAAATATAATAAAAGACAGCAATTAAAGAAAAATATGACAGGTGATATACGATGAGATAACCATAGGACTATTCAGATAACCAGGTTACAACCCGTAAACCAAACAAGGACCGGGATTGTAACCCTTCGTCTGAACGGAACTTGGTTTCTCCTACCATTTATCGGCAAGATAAAATAAGAAATCAGGACATGTAACAATCTTGTACAGGATCAAGACGAGACTAGACTGAGTAAACTCCATCCAATATTTCACGGCCAAGCAATAAGTACGGCTTGATACTTTAACTAACTAGGGTTATCACAGGCCTAGTTACTAGCAAGATGCAAAGAGATTTCCAAGTCCAGTTACTCGCCTGCTGCTACCTGAGTGACCCCAGCAAAAAAAAAATAAGTATAGTAGACACACTGCAGTGAGATACATGTGTCCTAACGAGGTGCCCTAGTCGACGGCAGGCTGGAAATGTGCTCATCATGACAGATAGCTCCAAGTTCCATGTATATATATAAGGCCGGGATCAAAGGGGCAACAGGTAACTGGGAAAGTCTTTTCATGAACTACTGTATTATTCTAATTATTAGCCTTAGCCACTTACAATAGGTACCCCTGACCGTGGTACTCAGGGGTCCCTGTCCTAGACATGATGCAAGACAAGACGGATTCATTTGTACAAGCACAATCGTCCACGGTGTCCAGGTCATTCATACTGGTCATATCAGGTTTTTTTGTCAAGAGTGCGCCACGGCGGGCCACTATCATGGCAGGTATATCATGTCAAGTTCACTGTCAAGTTATCACGTCAAGTTCATTGTCAAGTGTGCACCACTACAGGTCACTGTAAAGTCATTCTCATTTATCAAGGAGGGGAGAAACTTGCACAATTAAAATAATAATATATATGATATATATATATATATATATATATATATATATATATATATATATATATATATATATATATATATATATATATATATAGAGGATGAGGGAGGTGAGGTGCCACCCTATGGAGGGTGTCTACTTGTCACCCCCCACATGCTATCATCATGCACCCATGTGCTTGATGATAGCATGGGGGGGTGACAAGTAGACACCCTCCCAAGAGGTGGCACCCTACCTCCCTTATTCTATATATATATATATATATATATATATATATATATATATATTTAAAGCCAAGGAGAAATTCTACAACTTTCATGTTGGGAGTGGGAAGAAATTCTGACCACAATTCAGGTGAATAAAACATTTAAACAATCAAAGTGGACCCCATGCGGTCCAAAAGTGGGAGAACATACATGCGGCCAAAGAAAGTGGGAGGCCACCCATGCGGCCAGCCAAAGCTTGTGCGGCCAGAAAATAACTGAAGGGGGCCATGCGGCCAGCAAGAAATATTCATGCAACCAGAAAAGGCAAGGAGAGAGGAACTCGCAATAAATGCAAGCTTCCACTCAAACAAAAGAAAAGGGCACGTGGCCACTCAAGTACTGGGACCATGTGGCCTAAAATTTACATAGATACAACCTTGTGGGACCTCACTACAATTAATGCTTCATACTAATGAGGCTAGCCCACCATGGTGTATGCGACAAAATATGGCACATGGCCAATAAAATAATACATGCGGCCAAGGGAGCAGGTGATTAACCGTATACATTAAATATAGGCTAAAGCATATATAATATATATATAATATTAGCAAGCCATATGCGACTCAATGGCCAATTTGAGCCGCATATACCAATGCATCTATTGTAAGCTAATGATATAATATATATAATATTTATGCAAGCTATCCTGCGGCCAAGTAGTTGGGCCATGCGGCCATTACTATAATACATAAGCATGTATGCTTGCTGTTGCATGCTTTGATGCTAATGGTGGCTAGCAAATTAATTACTAAATGCATGCGAATAATTACTAATGCATGCTTCCATTTAATGCAAGCTTCCATGCAAGAAGCTAAATGCAAAGTTTACCTATGCTGATGCATGCATGCTCCCATGCAAGCTTTAATGCAAGCTTATGCATGCTAAAGAAAAGCCATGCGGCTAGAAATGGCCAATGGCCATATGCGGCTCAACTGTATGTAGGAAATTTAATTAATACATTAAATAAAAGCTTATGCTGCTAATGCATGCAAGCTTAAAGCATGCATTAAATCTAAAAGCTCATGCGGCTACAACTGCTAAGGCCATTATTATATTTAAATATTTTCGTGCATGCAGGAGATTATATGGCCATGCGGCCAATATATTTAAAGTTGGCCATATGCGGCCCAACAAAATAGCAACTGGTCATTTCGGCCATTAAATGTAACTAGCCATATGCGGCTAACTTATTAATACCCATACAAGCTACTACAGCATGCAAGTACAATTAATGCTAAGGCCAAGTAATATTCATTTAATACTAATGACAATTATTCAATGCAAGCAATTAATGCATGCATGCAAGCAATTAATGCTTGCAAGGCCATGCGGCCAAGAATGGCTATGCGGCCCAGACAAGTTGCATGCAAATGCATGTAAGCTTGCAAGCAAATATTTAATGCAAGCAACTGTTTAATAGGCCATGCAACATAAATGGCCCTGGCTGCATAAGCAAGAAAGGCCATGCGGCCAGAGCTAGGAAATGCTCATGCGGCTCAGAGTACAATTAATAGCTCTCACAGAGAACATGTCCATGGAAAATACCATGACCTCCATGCTCCTCCAAACAACAATAGGAACCCAAATCCAGACTTCCGTAGGTCAAATTTGAGTAAAATAGAATTATCTACAACATGGAACCATCAAATAGTAAAAATATGTATGTTTGCTAGATCAAAATTTATGGAAACCAAAAATACCACAAAACTAGATCTACAAGAAATTAACCACAGAAATAAAAATTTTCAAGTACTAAAGTGGGTTAGAAACACATGAGGAAGACAATGGAACAATAAAAATGGGATTCCTCCATGAAGCAAGGTGCACTTGCCTAAGCTCTCCACTCTCTCTGTGGTTGATGGAGAAGTAATAGTGGGAAAGAAGAAGAGTTAATGAGGAGAGAGAAATGTGTGGTGGGATATTTAATGAAGAGGGTGGTGGTAGGTAGGAGTAGTTTGGTTCACATAAAATCAAGCAAAACCGAACCAAACCAACAAATCGAACCGAACCAAGATAAACCCATCAATAAAATGCCAAAATAAATCAAGCATGGAGACATGTAATACAGGTCAAAATACGTACACGTATTCCAAATACGTAATACGAGATATGGGCATTACAACTCTATCCACCTTAAAACAATTCCGTCCTCGGAATTTAATCAAGTGGCTAGAGCTGCAAGGACAAGCTATACTAAGCAATCAATCAAACAATCAATCATGCAAGCAAGGAATTGAAGGTATGAGGAAGAGGGAAGACATCCTGCTAGGAACCTCTCTGCCAGTTCTGAATCTGAGCTGGGGTCAGGACATACTGCTGGGGCCTTTGCTGGAATCCCCTCCGCCTATACTGAACTTGCGCCTGGGCATACTGCTGAGGCCTTTGCTGCTGAACAGCTTGGGTCTGCATCGGCAACGGCCTCGGGGAAGGAAACTGCTACTGGACTGGTACTGGGGCTGGTCCCCTAACGGATGAACTGGTCATGGCTGGTGATGAGTCAGTCCTGAACGGGCAGGACCCTACCTTGTGGTCCGGTGCTCCACAAAGCAAACACAATCCTCGAGCCTTGCGACATTCTGAAATAACATGTCTAGGCTTCCCACAATAAGAGCAGCCCATGGGGGAAGACTGCTTCTGCTTCTGCTGCTGATGATACGTCAGAGTTGAATATTGAACCGACGTAACCGAAGCTGTCCTTCTCGGAGTTCCAATGGTATTAAGCCCTAGCTACCGGGGCTGGAGCAGACGACTGATTCATCTGGCCGTGAGATCGCTTTCGACCTCCGGTCCTGTCACTGTTCGCTGTACTATTTCCATGATGTCCACCTCTGCCCAGAGCATCTGCCACTGCCTGACGCATGGCTTCTCCTCGACGATCCTGCGATGCAAGCAACTCCATGATAAGTCCCACCAAGGCTTCATCATCCTGCCCTGCGGGCTGGGCTAGCTGTACCGGGGGTTCTGGATCTCCGTGAGGCATGACCCGGGAGGCTACTCCTGAATGCTGGGCCTGATCTTCTGGTTGTTGCTGGTCCACGGGAGGCGCTTCGCCTTGCTGATCGGCAGGTCCAGGAACAATGCCGCTGAAGAAGACGACATAGGGAACAATAAGAAAGGACCAATGACAGATCAACGATACAAGCATGTGATCAGGACAAGAATTTCAGGGATTCAGATAATACGAACAGAGATCAAGGACGAGAGCTGATTGAGACATCTATTCGGTAAACCCTCACATATCTTGATTTACAAGACCTGTATGGGCCACCACTTAAACCATGTCACGCCCCAGAACCAGAATACTGGAGAGCGGGGGCAGACATAGCCAGCTACGTATAATGAAATGGAATCCATCTTACCATACGGTCACGGCTGTCTAGATATATGAGGGTTTATCTACAATCCATCAGTCTCTTATGGTCAATGACAAGTCTAGTGTTCAATCACAAGCAAGTTAGTAAATGTTACAAGATGTAAGATCACCAAATATACAATAGTAAGGCGTCCCAAACATTACATATTCAGCTAATCATGAAGCAGTCGTTATAAAATGTAAGGACTAGCAAGAGTTTTAGTTATACATGATCAACCCTAGGTTGCCAATCATGTTACGGCCCGTAGGCAGACAGTAAGTAAAAATGTACACGAGCTAACACTTGTTCGACGGCTAAACGCCTCAAAAGAATAATTTTACAATAGAATGGGAGAGCCAAAAATAACCCAGTCGTTGCCAGAATTTCGTCTAGTGGTCACCATCGGGCCGAGAAGTCGGTAGATCCTCTGGAGCTGCTCTGGTATCTGGCCATACAAAACCAGCTGGGTCAGACCCCAGAAAAAGCAAGTGCCACAAAGGAGGCTTCACTTAGGAACTAAAACCAGCAATTAGCACAAGAATAATAATATATAATAAAATACAGCAATTAAGGAAAAACATGACAGGTGATATACGATGAGATAACCATGGGACTATTCAGATAACCAGGTTACAACCCGTAAACCAAACAAGGACCGGGGTTGTAACCCTTCGTCTGAACGGAACTTGGTTTCTTCCACATTTTATCGGCAAGATAAAATAAGAAATCAGGATATGTAATAATCTTGTACAGGATCAAGACGAGACTAGACTGAGTAAACTCCATCCAATATTTTACGGCCAAGCAATAAGTACGGCTTGATACTTTAACTAACTAGGGTTATCACAGGCCTAGTTACTAGCAAGATGCAAAGAGATTTCCAAGTCCAGTTACCCGCCTGCTGCTACCTGAGCGACCCCAGCAAAAGAAAAATAAGTATAGCAGACACGCTGCAGTGAGATACATGTGTCCTAAAGAGGTGCCCTACTCGACGGTAGGCTGGAAATGTGCTCATCATGACAGATAGCTCCAAGTCCCATGTATATATATAAGGCCGGGATCAAAGGGGCAACAGGTAACTGGAAAAGTCTCTTCATGAACTACTGTATTATTCTAATTATTAGCCTTAGCCATTTACAATAGGTACCCGTGACCGTGGTACTCGGGGGTCCTTGTCCTAGACATGATGCAAGACAAGACGGATTCATTTGTACAAGCACAATCGTCCACGGTGTCCAGGTCATTCATACTGGTCATGTCAGGTTTTCTTGTCAAGAGTGCGCCACGGCGGGCCACTATCATGTCAGGTATATCATGTCAAGTTCACTGTCAAGTTATCATGTCAAGTTCATTGTCAAGTATGTACCACTACGGGTCACTGTAAAGTCATTCTCATTTATCAAAGAGGGAAGAAACTTTCACAATTAAAATAATAATATATATGATATATATATATATTCTTAAAGCCAAGGAGAAACTCTACAACTTTCATGTTGGGAGTGG
The DNA here is from genome assembly GCA_029216955.1 of Iris pallida. Classification (NCBI taxonomy): domain Eukaryota; kingdom Viridiplantae; phylum Streptophyta; class Magnoliopsida; order Asparagales; family Iridaceae; genus Iris; species Iris pallida. Next base: position 26,394 of record JANAVB010008611.1, on the reverse strand, counting down.
AAAGAAATTCTGACCACAATTCAGGTGAATAAAACATTTAAACAATCAAAGTGGACCCCATACGGTCCAAAAGTGGAAGAACATACATGTGGCCAAAGAAAGTGGGAGGCCACCCATGCGGCCAGCCAAAACTTGTGTGGCCAGAAAATAACTGAAGGGGGCCATGCGGCCAGCAAGAAATATTTATGCAACCAGAAAAGGCAAGGAGAGAGGAACTCGCAATAAATGCAAGCTTCCACTCAAGCAAAAGAAAAGGGCACGTGGCCACTCAAGTACTGGGGCCATGTGTCCTAAAATTTACATGGATACAACCCTGTGGACCTCACAACAATTAATGCTTCATACTAATGAGGCCAGCCCACCATGGTGTATGCGACAAAATATGGCACGTTGTCACTCTCATTTCCCATATTTCGTATTTTTACTCGTATCTGGATTTTGGCATGTATTTTTTTTATTTTTCTCAACTTGTGGAATTTCGGTATTTCTCGTATTTTGGGTTTTGTCATGGTTCGGTTTTAATTGGTTTGGAATGGGTTGGTTCGATTTGGTTTATTATGCATAGGAATACCTTAACCTACACTCCACCCTCAACCCACCACAACTCCCCCTCTTTATATCCCCACCTACCACTCTCTCTTCTCATAACTTCCACCATTAATTTCTTTTTTCTTCTTTCTCTCCTTCCTCAACACAACTCTCCCAAACCTAGGCAAGTGCACCTTGCCACTGCTTGAGAACCCTCTTTTCTTTGTCCATTTGCTAGATTAGGATATGGTGATCAACATTAGGTCTTGGTATTTTGTGATTTGAAGTCTCTATTTTTCTAGATCTAGGTTTTTACTATTTTCGGATTTTGCATGGTTTGAGCTACTTTGGTTGGATTTTCTTGGGTTTTGATGTTTCCATGTGGAAGAGCATTCAGTTTCACTCCAGTTGGAACTTTGGAAATCTGGATTTGGAGTTCGGATGACCAATGTCACGACCCGATCCTAACTAATTGGGTCGAATCAGATCATGCCCAGCCTGCACCGTTGTTGAGACGGCGGCAGTAAGCTGTTCCATTAGCAGGTAACCATACAACAACACTATATTTGTCACAACTCAAAATTCGAAAATTTAAAACTTTATTAAACTTTTACAATGGAATGAAATATACAACTTAAACCATTTTCTACATACATTAAGAAGAAAAGAAAACTCTAGGCAAACAGCTCATCAGTCTCGAAATCCTCGTCTTGGGATCGCGGAACAAAGCCTCATCAGTGATATCTAAAATGTTGGGTCTCCAGTCAGGAGGGAGCAAAGTACAATTCATGCTAATTTAACAATTGAAATAATAATAGAATCATGCACTTTTAAACAATTTTGAAAATCAACTAAGCAGTTACAGTTTTAAAACAGTTACAGTTTCTGTGATGTGAATAGGCAATGAATATGACCGGCTTGGGTTGTACAGTTGTATCATATTGATACGATATGGCTTATCCCCGTGTGTATGAGGGGTAAGCTAACACAATCAGTATACAGTTTTGGATGTGGTCATACTCATTACACTACTCCTCCAGTCCCCAATAGTTACAGTGGTTACAGTCAGTGCTCTCAGAGAGAGTTTCGTGTTGCATCGTGGTTTAAACTTGCATTAAAACGATTACTAAATAATTGTAAACTAACACAAAATGTACTTGCCTCAGGTTTGACTGGACTAGAAAGGTTGATACGTCGGGGTGAAAGTTCAGACTCTTCCTCGAAATCCTACATTCGATAAGCTGTCTTAGAAACCAAGAATCGTCAAAGCTAACTAAGCTAGTTGCAATCTCTAAACTGTTCCTAGTCAAATTTTAATTCTTTAATTAACCAACACAGAGAAATACGATTTATTGTGCGTTGATTTAATACGAGGGAAAAATGTCATTTTTAACTTTGAATTCGGAAAACATCATCGCTGCCAGATTATTTATGAAAACTTGGTAATTTTTATAAATATAAATATAAAGCTAATTTTCTTATTTAGTGAGAAATACGTGACTTTTAATTATTAACAAACTTGTCAATTTAGGTGAGAAAATATTAATTAATTTTATACGAAAATACTTTTTAGTCAATTTAACCGTTAAATATTAAAAACTCGCAAAACCAGAAAATGACAAGAAAATCTAAGCTATTACAGTCACAGACCACAGCCAGCTGGGCTTATGCCCATTACAATTTATTTACATAAATTGAAATAAGATAAGACTGACGTTAGTCCTAAACTGAAAATATTAAATAAAATTTAAACAGAAATTAAATATAAAAATAAAGTAAATCATAAGTCTCAGATATGGTCCGATCCTCATTTTGGCTAATTGCCTCAACGTCCGGACGGGGCCGGTATCGTTTGCACTTAGCCGGGTCCATTGACCGATACGGTCGTCACCCAAAATCAAATATCGAATAAATTTCGAAAATCATTTTAAATTCATTTTGAAAATAAATTTAGGATTTACGGAAAAATCGGGCAGCATCTTCTCTGTTTTTGGTCAACCCAAAAACTGGGAAAATGGCGCCGATAATTCCTGCAAGTCCCAAACCAGGGAAAAACCCGCATTTTATATATATAAAACATCCACAGCCAATCCACAGCATAATCGGAACGACCCGAAATAATTTCGGAAGTCCGATTCCAATTCTACAAATCACAGAACATTCCCAAAAAAATTCGGAAAACTAAAACATACCACAAATCCATTCCCGAAATATTTCGGGAATCCAAAATAACTCACAGGACTTTTCCAAAATTCCCGGAAATTACGACGTCGCTAAAACCGAATTCCCAAAAGGGAATCCGGGACCATTTCATCATCGACAAAATAATAAAATAGCGGAACAGGGGGTTATACCTCGAATTGCTCGGCTAGAGCTCTCAGATGTAAAATTAAAAGAAAATGATGAGATCCAGATCAGCAAACGTTCCCGAAACATTGCTGGAACCAGCGTCGTCGAAGCAACACCGAGAAATCAGAACTAGGGCACTGTCAGAACCACAGGGAAAACTCGCCAAATGGCAGCGAGCCAGAACACGCAAGAGCAGTTGCCGAGGGAAACTCGGCGGAGTGCTGTCCGGAGAAACGTGCTCGCGGGGAGCTGGCGGACAGGGGCGCTATCGGCGGTCGGCCGAGAAGGGGTGCGGGGAGTCGCCGAGGAAGTCGGCGCGGTCGCCGGAGTCGGGCGGCGCGCTGGTCGGGGTCGCACGGTCAGAAAGGGGCGGACGCAGATGGGGCTCGCCGGTCAGAGTCGGCGGAGGCGGTTGGCCGAACCAGGGCAGCGCCGAAAGAGGATCGGGCGCAAGAGGCCAGAGGGACACGGGCAAGGGGGCGCGAGGAGGAGGCCGCACGGGAAGGACGCGGCTGCGCCGGTGGGCGGCGACGACAGCGTCGGCCGGAGGGGCGCGCTGGGGCGCGGCCAGCAGGGGTCGCCGGCGGGCTCGGGCGCGGTCGGCGGCGTCGGCCGAAGGAAGGCCGGCGGGGTGAGTCGGGGAGAAACTCGGGGGAAGGGTTTAAGTGATGGAAAAGAGTTGGTGAGAGTAAGAGAGAGAGAGAGTTTTGAGAGAGTGTTCCTCCGTGAGTGATGGGAAGCTTGGGTTGGGGATTTTAATAAGAAGAGGAGAAGGAGAAGAAGTCTGTTGGTCTTCTTGAGTAAAAGAGGGGGTTATGGCTGAGAGTAACGTAGGGTGAGAAAAGTAAGGGGTAGGAGAAGAGTTGTGCTCCAGAGAGAACAGAGAGGGAGAGAGGTGAGGTTGGTAGGGAAAAATGTTCTGTGTGGGGAAGTTGAGAGAAGAATAAGAGAGTTAAATTCTGTTCTTCGTGAGTGAGTAGATGCTGGTCCTACGGGACCAGCTGACTTACTATTTTATTTTTTTTATAAATTATTAGAACCAATCAGAAATTAGAAAGGAAAGGAAAGGAGATTGGGTTCAGGCTCAGGCCTGGGTCTGGGTTCGGACTCGGGTCTGGGTCTAAATCAAAAGTCCATGTTGTTAATAATTTTGAAATAATTTGCACCCAAAAATATTTAATAATAATAATAATAATAATTAGAAATACTAATTATCACGCTAAAACACTATTAATAATTAATTTCAAAAATATGGGTTTCACAATCTTCCCTCCTTAGAAAATTTCGTCCTCGAAATTTGAAGGCAGGGTAGGAGAATCAAACAGGTACGGGTACTACACTCATAACTCAGGTCCAACAATAAGAATTTCCAAGGCAGTCGTGGATGAGACGGTTTATGATATCATCCATGTAGAAAAATACAAAAGCGAACCAAAGTACACGAGGTTGATCAGACCATCATGCACCGGTCCTGATTAGACAATATATTAGTGGGTGCACCCAATAAAATACTGTCATGATCAAGCTTGATAAAGAGATAGCTTGCAAAAGTAGACTATCTTAGCAACATCAGTCAAGTTTAGAACGAAAAGATAAGAAATAGGAGTTTATGTGTTGGCTCAAATTCTGATCTTCTACTCACCTCTGACTACGCTTGCAACTGGTTTCTCTGGCACTGAAAGGTTGAGTCCAATCTTCAGCTATGAATTATCCAATATGGGACTCGGATCCGGAATGTAGCGTCTGAGCTGTGATACGTAGAAGACGTTGCACACTCTCAAGATTAGCTGGTAGAGCTAACCGGTACGCTACTTCCAACTCGTCTTAAAACTTCAAATGGCCTGATGTACCTGGCTCAACTTTCCTGCTCTGCTAACACTGATCGTTCCTCTGGTAGGAGAAAATCTTCACAAAAAGACGCTATCTCCTTCTTCAAACTCCACTGATTGTCGATGCTAACTTGGTAGTTGTTGTAAGAAAACTCTACCAATTTTAAATGATCTTCTCCAAGACCCTCCAATTTCCAAAACACAAGATCTAACATATCTTCAAGCGTCTGGATTATCTTCTTTGATTGTCCGCCAGTTTGTACTCCATAAATCCGGTTGGGGTGCCTCTCGTACAATGTTGCCAACTTCTCGGTGAATAAACTAACCTTGAAGGGAATAAAGTGTGCTGACTTAGTCAGTCGGTCCACTATAATCCAAATGGTGCCCTTCCCTCCTTGGGAACAAGGCAATCCTTACTCAAAGTTCATTGTTATATGCTTCTACTTCCACTCCGAATTGTCCAGCGGCTGCAACAAACTTGTTGTTCTCTTGCTAAATTTCTCATGTTGACAAATTCACATCTAATCCCATACCTGGAATTGTCCTTCTTCATTCCATAGCACCAATCAATGGAGGCATATTTCGATACATCTTATTAGCTCCTGAATATATAGAATACTGCGACTGGTGCATTTCTTTTATCAACTCGTTCCTCCGTTTGTCAGTCGATACGCAAAATCTCGTACCATTCTTCAGAGTTCCACTGCTGGTTAATTTAGAAACCCTCAAGTGTTCCTGCCAACACTTGATCTCTAAGCCTGCAAAGTGCCTCGTTTTTGAAACTACGTCCTCTTGATTTTGTCCATCAGTCTCGAACTTCACCAATACTGAATCAGCATCCAGCTCCGTCCTTCTATCTCCAGGTAGTATAACCTTCAGTCCAAGCTTCTCGACGTCTTCTAGTAGGTGCCACTCCTTGGTTAAGAACATCGCCACTGGGCATCGAGTAAGTGTATCAGCGATCACATTAGCCCTACCCGGGTGGTATAGCGGGTCGATGTTGAAATCCTTCATCAGCTTCAGCCATCTTCTTTGTCTAACATTCAGCTCTTTCTGAGTGAAGACATATTTCAGACTTTTGTAGTCCGTATATATTTTCACTCCCTTTCCATAAAATCATGCTTCCATAGCTTCAAAGTAAAGATAATTGCAGCAAATTCCAAATTAGGTGTGGGATAATTCTTCTCATGAGTCTGTAGTTGCCTAGATGTGTAAGCAATTAATTTCCCATATTGTTGAAGAACGCAACCCAGTCCTTTACCTGAGGCATCACTGTAGATTGAGAAACCACCAGTTCCTGCGGGTAGCGCAAGGATTGGTGTAGTGGTAAGTCTCTTCTTCAGCTCCTTAATGTCGCCTGGCAATCTTTCGTCCAGATGAACTCTTCATTCTTCCAAGTGAGCTTCATCATCGGCTCAGCAATCTTGGCGAAATCCTTCACGAACTTCTGATAATAGCCAGCCAAGTTCAAGAAACTTCCGAATTGAACTTGGGGTATACCACTTTTCAACAGCAGCTATCTTCTATCGAAATTTATTCTCTTGACAATATGGCCAAAAATCCACCTTGTCAAAGAAAATCCACGTTCAGATAACTTACCATAAAACTTCTTTTTCTTCAAAGTTTCCAGAACTTTCCTCAGATGTTCTTCATGCTCTTCTTCAGTCTTCGAATATATCAGAATGTTATCTATGGAGAAGATAAACTGATTCAAATACTCATGAAAAACTCTGTTCATGAGATTCATGAACACAGCAGGAGCATTTGTCAGTCCAACGTCATGACCAAAGAAAACTACCCATACTTGGTGTTTGAACGCCGTCTTGGAAATGTCCTCCTTCCTGACTTTGATTTGATGGTAGTCAGATCTTAAATCAAACTTCGAAACATCCTAACTCCAAACAAACAGATCAAACAGATCCTTGATCCGGGCAGAGGGTACTTGTTCTTTAGTGTCTGGTAATCGATGCACATCCGTTGTTCCATCTTTCTTGGGCACAAACAAGATAGGTGTTCCCTAAGGTGAAGTTCCATCTTGAATAAATCCTAGGGCCTTCATTGATCTGGTCCTTCATTTTCTTGGCCTCCTTCGGTTTGACTCTGTAACATCCTTTAGAAATAGGGAAAGAGCCAGGGACTAGGTCAATGGTGAATCCTATGTCTAGGTCTGGGATAATCCGGGAAGACTATCAGGAAAAACATATGCCATAAAGGTGTAACTAAGAATTTTATTCATATGGAGAATTACAGCAAAAACTCTTATGATTGATCTAAGGACATCCTGTTACAACTTTCAAAAAAATAGATAATGCTATTCAGCAGTCCTAGGTATTAATCCTCATGGCTCTGGCTCTTGCATGAGCAGTCTCCAACTGCTTCCTCTTCTATAAACCTCGAGTCTGCATCATGCCTTATAGTAGAAGGCAGGGTCTGCTGGATAGGAAGAGAGTCCCTAGGTTGTGGCCTAACAGGTGTTGCTGGGATAGGTATTCTGGTATGATGGAAAGATAAGGGGCAATCCTTTACCCGATGTTCAGCAGATTCACATGCCAAACATTGTCCCAATCTCTTGCGGCAACTAACGGCCTGATGACCAGGCCTCTTGCAGTAGTCACAAGCCAATAATCTCCTACGACAAGACTGCCGGAAAGAGCTCAAATATCTTCTAGATTCAGGGGTATCCCTCCTAGGACGAGGTTCCGCTCCAACTTGGTTTAAGATAGCTAAGGCTACATCATTGACGTTCTTCATCTGTTCCTGCTGGACTTCATCTTGAGCTTTCTGGAACTCCAGGATTTCTTGAAATAGGGCAACCATTTGGGAGGTGTTTGCTGGTACTGGTGGAGCAACAGGAATGGGTACTCCACCAAGGAAATGCAAGTTTGAGAAGAGGTAGGAATCGCCAGTGTAGTAAAAACTTTACTGGATGCATTATGGGGACGATCAACCAGCTGCGAGGGAATAAACCCTGGACTTGGTTGAGGAGATGGGGTATGATCCGGAGATGACACCTCATTGCCAGCAGGATTGGTATTGTCAATGGTCATTCTATGGAAGATTTAGGATGCAAACATAAGCAAGGTATCCTACCAGTCTATAATCAAACCAAAAATATTTATTTATAATATATTTCGGTCCTATGTTGTGACAAATTGATGTTCTAGTGTTCTAGTTGTTTCTAAATATGTTTTCCTAAGTTGTTGTTCAGACCTGCATGGGCCACCACTAAAAACATGTCATGACCCGATCCCAACTAATTGGGTCGAATCGGATCATGCCCAGCCTGTACCGTTGTTGAGACGGCGGCAGTAAGCTGTTCCATTAGCAGGTAACCATACAACAACACTATATTTGTCACAACTCAAAATTCGGAAATTTAAAACTTTATTAAACTTTTACAATGGAATGAAAGATACAACTTAAACCATTTTCTACATACATCAAGAAGAAAAGAAAACTCTAGGCAAACAGCTCATCAGTCTCGAAATCCTCATCTTGGGATCGCGGAACAAAGCCTCATCAGTGATACCTAAAATGTTGGGTCTCCAGTCAGGAGGGAGCAAAGTACAATTCATGCTAATTTAACAATTGAAATAATAATAGAATCATGCACTTTTAAACAATTTTGAAAATCAACTAAGCAGTTACAGTTTTAAAACAGTTACAGTTTCTGTGATGTGAATAGGCAATAAATATGACCGGCTTGGGTTGTACAGTTGTATCATATTGATACGATATGGCTTATCCCCGTGTGTATGAGGGGTAAGCTAACACAGTCAGTATACAGTTTTGGATGTGGTCATACTCATTACACTACTCCCCCAGTCCCCAATAGTTACAGTGGTTACAGTCAGTGCTCTCAGAGAGAGTTTCGTGTAACATCGTGGTTTAAACTTGCATTAAAACGATTACTAAATAATTGTAAACTAACACAAAATGTACTTGCCTCAGGTTTGACTGGACTAGAAAGGTTGATACGTCGGGATGAAAGTTCAGACTCTTTCTCGAAATCCTACATTCGATAAGCTGTCTCAGAAACCAAGAATCGTCAAAGCTAACTAAGCTAGTTGCAATCTCTAAACTGTTCCTAGTCAAATTTTAATTCTTTAATTAACCAACACAGAGAAATACGATTTATTGTGCGATGATTTAATACGAGGGAAAAATGTCATTTTTAACTTTGAATTCGGAAAACATCATCGCTGCCAGATTATTTATGAAAACTTGGTAATTTTATAAATATAAATATAAAGCTAATTTTCTTATTTAGTGAGAAATACGTGACTTTTAATTATTAACAAACTTGTCAATTTAGGTGAGAAAATATTAATTAATTTTATACGAAAATACTTTTTAGTCAATTTAATCGTTAAATATTAAAAACTCGCAAAACCAGAAAATGACAAAAAAATCTAAGCTATTACAGTCACAGACCACAGCCAGCTGGGCTTATGCCCATTACAATTTATTTACATAAATTGAAATAAGATAAGACTGACGTTAGTCATAAACTGAAAATATTAAATAAATTTAAACAGAAATTAAATATAAAAATAAAGTAAATCATAAGTCTCAGATATGGTCCGATCCTCATTTTGGCTAATTGCCTCAACGTCCGGGCGGGGCCGGTATCGTTTGCACTTAGCCGGGTCCATTGACCGATACGGTCGTCACCCAAAAATCAAATATCGAATAAATTCCGAAAATTATTTTAAATTTATTTTGAAAATAAATTCAGGATTTACGAAAAAATCGGGCAGCATCTCCTCTGTTTTTGGTCAACCCAAAAACTGGGAAAATGGCGCCGATAATTCCTGCAAGTCCCAAACCACTGAAAAACCCGCATTTTATATATATAAAACATCCACAGCCAATCCACAGCATAATCGGAACGACCCGAAATAATTTCGGAAGTCCGATTCCAATTCTATAAATCACAGAACATTTCCGGAAAAATCCGAAAAACTAAAACATACCACAAATCCATTCCCGAAATATTTCAAAAATCCAAAATAACTCACAGGACTTTTTCGAAAGTCCCGAAAATTACGACGTCGCTAAAACCGAATTCCCAAAAGGGAATCGGGGACCATTTCATCATCGACAAAATAATAAAATAGCGGAACAGGGGGTTATACCTCGAATTGCTCGAATAGAGCTCTCAGATGTAAAATTGAAAGAAAATGATGAGATCCAGATCAGCAAACGTTCCCGAAACAGAGCTGGAACCAGCGTCATCGAAGCAACACCGAGAAATCAGAACTAAGGCACTGTCAAAACCACAGGGAAAACTCGCCAAATGGCAGCGAGCCAGAACACGCAAGAGCATTTGCCGAAGGAAACTCGGCGGAGTGCTGGCCGGAGAAACGCGCTAGCGGGGAGCGGGCGGACAGGGGCGCTATCGGCGGTCGGCCGAGAAGGGGTGCGGGGAGTCGCCGAGGAAGTCGGCGCGGTCGCCGGAGTCGGGCGGCGCGCTGGTCGGGGTCGTGCGGCTAGAAAGGGGCTGGCACAGACGGGGCTCGCCGGTCAGAGTCGACGGAGGCGGTTGGCCGAACCAGGGCAGCGCCGAAAGAGGATCGGGCGCAAGAGGCCAGAGGGACACGCGTAAGGGGGCGCGAGGAGGAGGCCGCACGGGGAGGACGCGGCTGCGCCGGTGGGCGGTGACGACAGCGTCGGTCGGAGGGGCACGGCCAGCAGGGGTCGCCGGCGGGCTCGGGCGCGGTCGGCGGCATCGACCGAAGGGAGGCCGGCGGGGTGAGTCGGGGAGAAACTCGGGGGAAGGGTTTAAGTGGTGGGGAAGAGTTGGTGAGAGTAAGAGAGAGAGAGAGAGAGGGAGAGAGAGTTTTGAGAGAGTGTTCCTCCGTGAGTGATGGGAAGCTTGGGTTGGGGATTTTAATTAGAAGAGGAGAAGGAGAAGAAGTCTGTTGGTCTTCTTGAGTAAAAGAGGAGGTTATGGCTGAGAGTAACGTAGGGTAAGAAAAGTAAGGGGTAGGAGAAGAGTTGTGCTCCAGAGAGAACAGAGAGGGAGAGAGGTGAGGTTGGTGGGGAAAAATGTTCTATGTGGGGAAGTTGAGAGAAGAATAAGAGAGTTAAATTCTGTTCTTCGTGAGTGAGTAGATGCTGGTCCTAAGGGACCAGCTGACTAACTATTTTTTTTTTATAAATTATTAGAACCAATCAGAAATTAGAAAGGAAAGGAAAGGAAAGGAGATTGGGTTCAGGCTCAGGCCTGGGTCTGGGTTAGGACTCGGGTCTGGGTCTAAATCAAAAGTCCATGTTGTTAATAATTTTGAAATAATTTGCACCCAAAAATATTTAATAATAATAATAATAATAATAATTAGAAATACTAATTATCACACTAAAACACTATTAATAATTAATTACAAAAATATGGGTTTCACAGCCAAGTTATGAGCTTTTGCATGTACGCAGCTGCTTCCTTGAGCGTGCGTGACTTTCACGTACACTGCTCCCTGTAGCGTGCATGAATTTTCACGCAGCTGTTTTCTTGAGCGTGCGTGACTTTTCACGCAGCTGCTCCCTGTAGCGTGCGTGACTTTTACGTACACTGCTCCCTGTAGCGTGCGTGACTTTTCACGCAGCTGCTTCCTTGAGCGTGCGTGACTTTTCACGCAGCTGCTCCCTGTAGCGTACGTGACTTTTACGTGCACTGCTCCCTGTAGCGTGCGTGACTTTTCACGCAGCTGCTTCCTTGAGCGTGCGTGACTTTTTACGCAGCTGCTTCCTGTAGCGTGCGTGACTTTCTCGTACACTGCTCCCTGTAGCGTGCGTGACTTTTCACGCAGCTGCTTCCCTGTAGCGTGCGTGACTTTTCACGTAGCTGCTTCCTTGAGCGTGCGTGACTTTCACGCAGCTGCTCCTTGTAGCGTGCGTGACTTTCACCTACGCTGCTCTCTCAGCGTGCGTGACTTTTCGTATGCTGCTCCCCTGACCCCCTTGCTTGACCCAGGCTCTTGGAGTTTGGTCTTATTTCTTTAAGCTTGGCTCTTCTATTGTCCTGTATATTGATATTTTATTAGATATTTTACGCCCATTTTATATCCTTACGTTTTTTGTCATGAACTTGATTTTACTTAATATGTTTGGAATGACTATTGTACATGGCATGGTATGACAAGGAACTAGCATAACACGACAGTGACCCGTAGTGGTGCACTCCTGACATGACCAACCTGACATGATAGTGGCCCGTCGTGGCGCACTCCTGACAAGTACCCTGACATAATTTATCTTGATAACTTAACTTGGTTTGCCTTGACACCGTGGGTGGTTCTTTCTTTCTTACTTGCTTGTTAAATCCACTTGTCCTGTCTTGCATCATGTCTAGGATGGGACTCCTGAGTACCACGGTCAGGAGTACCTACTAAAATGAATTAAGGTTAATAACTAGAATAACACAGTAGTCATGAAGAGATGACACAGCTACAGGCAATTCCGTTACCTGGGCGCTCTTGGGATCTGTAGCCTACCGTCGAGTATGGCACATTTCCAGCGCACCGTCGAGTGTTGCACCCTCTAAGTCACCTAAGGGTACATTTGTCTCCCGGGCGATGTACCCACCTGAATTTAACCCTAATCTTTCGTCCTGGGTAGCCTGGATGGTCTGCAGGGCTTGTGGCTGTGGAACAATCTCACTGCATCTTGTTAGTAATTAGGTCTGTGATAACCCTAGTTAGTTAAAGTAGTAAGCCGTAGTTTCTGTTTGGCCGTGATTGATTGAATGAAGTATAACCAGTTTAGCCATGTCTTGATCCAGTATAAGATTGCTTCCTGTCTTGATTTCTTACATTATTATCTTGTCGATAAATGGTGGAAAACCAAGTTCTGTTCAGATGAAGGGTTACAACCCCGGTCCTTGTCTGGTTTACGGGTTGTAACCTGGTTATCGGAATAGTCCCATGGTTATCTCGTCGTATATCATCCTGCCATGTTTTCGTAAGTTTTAATTTTAATATTAGATTTTCTGTGCTGATTGCTGGCTTTTGTTCTTATTTCGTGGCCCCCTTGTGGCACTTGCTCTTTCTGGGGTTGACCCAGCTGGTTTTGTGTGGCCAGATTTCGGAGCAGCTTCCGAGGATCTACCAAGCTTCCAGCCCGATGGTGGCGACTAGAAGGAACCCGGGCTACGAGTGGGTTTTCTATTTTGTTTCACTCACTCTATTGTAAAGTTATTCTTTTGAGGCGTTTAGCCGACGAGCACCTGTTAGCTCGATGCACTTTACTTACTGTCTGCCTACGGGCTGTAAACATGATTAACAAATCCTAGGGTTGATCATGTATGACTTAACTCTTGCTAGTCCTCGCATTTTGTACGACTAGCTTCATGATCAGCTGATATGTAATATTTGGGACGCCTTTTATTGTATATTTGGTGGTCAAACATCTTGTAATTATATTACTTGCTTGAGATTGAGACAATAGGCTTGACCTTAAGAGACTGTTGGCTTGTAGTAAACCCTCATAGCTAGACAGCCGTGACCGTATAGTTGAGATATATTCTATTTCAATATACGTAGCTGGCTATGTCTGCCCCCGCTATCCAGTATTCTGGTTCTGGGGCGTGACACACGTGGCCACTCAAACAATACATGCGACCAAGGGAGCAGTGATTAACCGTATACATTAAATATAGGCTAAAGCATGTATAATATATATATAATATATTAGCAAGCCATATGCGGCTCAATGGCCAATTTGAGCCGCATATACCAATGCATCTATTGTAAGCTAATGATATAATATATAATATTTATGCAAGCTAACCTGCGGCTAAGTAGTTGGGCCATGCGGCCATTACTATAATACATAAGCATGTATGCTTGCTGTTGCATGCTTTGATGCTAATGGTGGCTAGCAAATTAATTACTAAATGCATGCGAATAATTACTAACGCATGCTTCCATTTAATGCAAGATTCCATGCAAGAAGCTAAATGCAAAGTTTACGTATGCTGATGCATGCATGCTCCCATGCAAGCTTTAATGCAAGCTTATGCATGCTAAAGAAAAGCCATGCGGCTAGAAATGGCCAATGGCCATATGCGGCTCAACTGTATGTAGGAAATTTAATTAATACATTAAATAAAAGCTTATGCTGCTAATGCATGCAAGCTTAAAGCATGCATTAAATCTAAAAGCTCATGCGGCTACAACTGCTAAGGCCATTATTATATTTAAATATTCTCGTGCATGCAGGAGATTAAATGGCCATGCGGTCAATATATTTAAAGTTGGCCATATGCGGCCCAACGAAATAGCAACTGGTCATTTCGGTCATTAAATGCAACTAGCCATATGCGGCTAACTTATTAATACCCATACACGCCACTACAGATGCAAGTGCAATTAATGCTAAGGCCAAGTAATATTCATTTAATACTAATGACAATTATTCAATGCAAGCAATTAATGCATGCATGCAAGCAATTAATGCTTGCAAGGCCATGCGGCCAAGAATGGCTATGCGGCCCAGACAAGTTGCATGCAAATGCATGCAAGCTTACAAGCAAATATTAAATGCAAGCAACTATTTAATAGGCCATGCAACTTAAATGGCCCTGGCTGCATAAGCAAGAAAGGCCATACGGCCAGAGCTAAAAAATGCTCATGCGGCTCAGAGTGCAATTAATAGCTCTCACAGAGAACATGTCCATGGAAAATACCATGGCCTCCATGCTCCTCCAAACAACAATAGAAACCCAAATCCAGACTCCCGTAGGTCAAATTTGAGTAAAATAGAATTATCTACAACATGGAACCATCAAATAGCAAAAATATGTATGTTTGCTAGATCAAAATTCATGGAAACCGAAAATACCACAAAACTAGATCTACAAGAAATTAACCACAGAAATAAAAATTTCCAAGTACTAAAGTTGGTTAGAAACACATGAGGAAGATAATAGAACAATAAAAATGGGGTTCCTCCATGAAGCAAGGTGCACTTGCCTAAGCTTTCCACTCTCTCTCTTTGGTTGGTGGAGAAGTAATGGTGGAGAAGAAGAAGAGTTAATGAGGAAAAAGAAATGTGTGGTGGGATATTTAATGAAGAGGTCAAAATACGTACACGTATTCCAAATACGTAATACGAGATATGGGCATTACAACTCTATCCACCTTAAAAGAATTCCGTCCTCGGAATTTAATCAAGTGGCTAGAGCTGCAAGGACAAGCTATACTAAGCAATCAATCAAACAATCAATCATGCAAGCAAGGAATTGAAGGTATGAGGAAGAGGGAAGACATCCTGCTAGGAACCTCTCTGCCGGTTCTGAATCTGAGCTGGGGTCAGGGCATACTGCTGGGGCCTTTGCTGGAATCCCCTCCGCCTATACTGAACTTGCGCCTGGGCATACTGCTGAGGCCTTTGCTGCTGAAAAGCTTGGGTCTGCGTCGGCCGAAGACTACTTGGTGGCTATAAAGGGGCATAATGTATGGAACAATGTAATCCTTTGTGAGCTAGAGTGATCATAAGCGTTGTAGCCAATTGGCATATTAAGTTGGGCTATTCAGAGCCTTTGTAACCTTCAGTTCATTATGAATAAAAGAGATTCTTGTTGTATACTCTGTTTTTCTTCCGCTGCTTATGTTATCAAATTGAGATAGTTTTATGCGAACCTGTTATCTTGCCTTGCACGAGCGTAACTCCAGGCTCGTGCGGCATCACGCCCCAGCGAGGACGATAATTCGGGTGAAATCTAGCGAGGACGAGCGATTTCCCAGATCGGGGCGTGACAGGGCCTCGGCCTTCTGTTTGGACCGCTTCACGACACTCAGAGCTCACCTCGGCTAATTAATTTAATTAATTTGTTGTAAGGGCATAAGCCCAGTTTTTTCTTTATTTTTTGTGGTTCTGTAATTGTGTAGTGTAGACTTTCTACTTTATTTTCTGGGTTTTGTTGTTGGCGTAGCTAGGCGCATAATAAAAAATTGGTTATTAATTATTTTGTATAAAATTAATAAAGATTTCTCATATTTAATTAAAGTGAATAAATTACTTGTAAATTAACAAGTTCATGTTTTTGTCATTTAAAAGAAAATTTAGCTTTGTATATATATATTATTAAAAGACAAAGTTTTGCCAATTAATCTGTAATTGTCATTTTTCCCAATTAAATCAGTAATCGATTATTCCGTAAATTGATAACAAATATAGTTTACGACGTTAGACGGATTTCGATAGATTAAATTAATAACTCAAAACTTGACTAGGGTTTGTTTCTATAAATTGCAACTAACACACCAAGATATGGCTTCCTATGTTTCTAAGTCAGGGTTCTCAACTGTAGGATTTCGAGGACATGTTTGACTTCCTCTCCGGTATCGACACCATGTTCCAGTCATTAAACAAAGGCAAGTTACGGTTATATTTTCTTGCATTTTAATTAATAATTGTCATGTTGTATGCTTAAACCACATTGCTACGCGGAACTCTCTCCTAGAGTTCAAATATTGATTGATATTGATTGTGGGGATATTGGGGGAGTAGTGTAGCATCTATGATCAATACCCCTCATATTGCATATTGTTATTGTGCGAGCTTACCCCTCTTACACACGGGGATAAGCCGTATCGCATCGCTAGGATGCTATTGTACAACCCAAGCCGGTCATAGATATTACTTATTCAAATCACATTGTTTCAAATACTGAATTGCTGAAAATTGCTGGAAAATATTGTTCAAAGAGTTTCAACTGTTTAAAATTTCATCTTTCTATTATTATTTAGAATGTCGGATTATGTACTCGTACTTGCTCCTTTCCTGACTGGATCTCCCCCATAGGTGATGTTGATGATGCTGAGCTATTGTTCAATAGCTACTATGATCCGGTATTATACCCTGTGGTGTTGCCAGAGTCCCCCTTGGAGGACGCAGAACCAGAGGTCGATGAGCCGACCGTTTAGCTAGTTGTTTTCCTCATTATCTAGTTTTATTATGTTTGAGTTGTAGATTTTGGTTTCAGTATTTTATTTCAGTACTTTCAGTTTCAGTTTGTACTTTTCAATGGTTGAATAAAAAGTTTTTAAATATTCGTAAATTTGTGTTGTGACAAATGCATATAAATGTTGTTGTGAATACCTGCATATAGAACAGCTTACTGCCGTCGTCTCACAACGGTACAGGTTGGGCATGATTCGGTTCGACCCAATAATTTAGGAACGGGTCGTGACATATTTTTAGTGGTGGCCCATGCAGGTCAATCAACAACTTAAGTGAACATACCTAGAAACAACTAGAACACTAGAATATTGATTTGTCACAACATAGGACCGAATTATCTATATTTAAGTAACTATTTTTGTTTGCTTATAGAACGGTAGGTTACCTTGTTTACGCTTGTCCCTAAACTTGCCAGACTACGAAGACAACCTGAACTATGCCTATCAGTCGGTTCTAGCAAGATCTTGTTTTCTATGCATGACACAAGAAAAATGACAAGAGAATCGTAGTAGTAGATTGAGCAGCGGGAGGCTGCTCAAACCAGACCAGGACCAGAAGAGCTAATGATACCTAGGATTTATTGATTAGCACTAGATGATACCCTACCGAAGCATAACATATTACCCTTGATTACATTTTTTTTCTGGCCAATATCTTTCCCAAAGTCATGTCTCCCCTACGATACAATTTCTGAAAATTGTAATCTTAATGAGAATGTATATAAGACGGTATTTATCAAGGATATATTGGTGATTAAGAATTGAAAGAATAGAATTTTGGAATAGCTATATATTATATTTATATATATATATATATATATATATATATATATATATATATATATATAAATATAATACACATGGTGAACGGAGAGTCTACTATATTCACCATGTCACAATATAGGGCCAAAATTATTTATTTTAAAATAATTATTTTGGCTTGCTTATAGTTTTATAGGTTACCTTGCTTACGTTTGTACCTAAACCTTATCTAGACTAGGCTGATTATATGATGGTATGTTTTACTGCCTATTTTATTTCCTAGATTTTTGGTATATTTTAGTGTCCCATGGCTTTCGGGATTATTTTCTTCCATATCTCTATCAGATTCTAGCATACTTTAGGATCCATACTCTTTCGTCGTTTTTGGATTAAGATTATACTTCTTCTTTTTTCAATCTCCTTCTTTCGCAAACCTATTTCCAACTTCTCCATTTGCTGATCAAATCTTGCTCCTCTATTTTTATTTGTAATCTAGATCCATTCGCTATTTAGAGTTTCAAATTCTTCTATAGCAAACCTAATAAACTCTTATCTACCCAAAGTATTTCTACGACTAGTGTATCCAACCATTTCTTTTGACCTTATTTCCAATTGACTTTCTCAGAACCAATTTCGAACCGAATTCTTCTGGAACCATAAAGCCCAAGGTTAATTGTTACCAAAGAATTGGTTCAACTTAGCTGGTTCACATATCTCCTAAGGAAACTTTTTTCCGAAAAAAAATATAATTCCAGTATGGATTGATATTTCCTAAGTTTTTCCAAGTACCAAAAATATTTTTATTTGTTGATTTCCTCTACTCAACTCGAAACCTTACTCTCCCTAGGAAACTTCTTGATCAATTCAAGGCCTAGAAAGCTTTTAAACTCAATTCTTGAGTATTATGAAGCACAAACGGTCAGAGAATTGATTCCATCGTAATACTGAATTTCCTTTAGTCATTGAAAAACTTTTTGAATTGTTGAATTATCCCTTTGAAATCCCCATGGACAAAGTTAAGAAAATATTCAGTGACCTAATATGGCTTCGCACATATGCGTCGCAACCATCTATTTGAATTACAGAAACTGCAAGTATACTGCAGCCAGTTGCGCACTGGCGGGACATAGACTCTAAGTTGAAGTGATTCAGGTGTTGATAGGTTTTTGGATATTATTGAGACTACGTTCTAAATGCATCAAATTTGTCTCCTATGTTGTTCAGCCAGAAAATGGATAAAGTTGATAGACTACTCGAAAACCTATTACTATTCAAGTTATGGAGCCAAAATTTCACTGCAGTCAGGTGCACTCTGGCAAGGCATGAATTTGAGGCAAAGTGACTTCGGATATATTTAGTTTTTCGAATATTATTAAGACTATATCCATAATATGGTTGTCTTTTCTGCACCATCAAATTATTCTGACTGTTGTCCGAATTAGAGAATTTGTATTTGTAGCGGCTTTCCATTTTCAGAAATCTCTTACCACAGCCAGAAAGGATAGATTTTCTATAAAATTGTACTTGATTTTTCCTAGAACTTATTCGGACCATATCAATCTCTATTGGCTCAATCTCTTTCAAGGTCCAATTCTAGTGTGTTGCATATATTTTGTGGATAGTTATATATTTTGTAGCTATATATATTGTCACGCCCCGATCCCGCTAGGGTCGTCCGTCTTGCCTGGATCCCTGCGGGATCGATCGTCCTCGCTAAGGCGTGATGCCGTGCAAGCCTAAGTTGCGCTTGCACAAGGCCATGTACCTGCACAAAAATAACTAGTCAAGCAAAAACACACGCACGCACCCATTAGTCAAACAAAACACACGCACGCACCCATTGCAGAAAACCAAATGTTGGACACAGAGATTTGAAATGGAAATACTCATTTTATTCATAGCTTGATAGGAATACAAGTACAAAGCTTTGCAACTCAGATTTGCCTTATAATTTGGCTACAAGATTCTCTTTGAAATACTCTTTTGAAATTAGCTACAATGTCCATACATGATATCCCTTTATTACAAGCTGGAATTGAAAGACACCTTCAGAAGGAAAAGAAACTTGAACTTGACTTGAAATGAAAGAAAGCTTTGAGGCGGTCCGCAGCTCTACTGGGCTAGACGAGCTTTAGTGCCTCCTTGAAATCCCCCTGTCTCCTTTGTTTCTGAAAAGGATGCCCACAACGTGGGTCAGCACACATCATGTACTGGCGAGCGGCTCTTCGCCGAAACTCACAAATATCTGCACTAATTCAACATGTGAAGCTACATATTTACTAGTGCTCTTTCTACTTGTCTAGGTTCTTTTTAACAATTCATAAGAAACATGACAGCAGAATATTCATAGCCAACTTACCAACGCCGACAGTCATCCCTGCACAAAACAGGTTAGCACAATTTACATATATTAAACATTCTTATTTCCGTCCCTGCATGTTAGGCTTGCAATAAATCTCTATCTATATGCATGAACCTAACTATTGTGGTCCATGGGTATTCCCATTACTAGCAATCGGAACTTCTTGCCCAACTACTAATAGACTAACACCCTTTTTCTGCGGGGACTTCTAGCCCCAAGTGTCCTGTTCTCTCCTAGGCCGATCGACTCCAGGTGCCCCCAGAATCGATCGAGAGATTACCTCCTTGTGCACAAGTTGTCTAGACCAATGCGAATGCAGCTATCAGATAATTCTACTATGCACGAGTCTAGGCAACATGTAAACATTTCCATTCTCTTCTTCTTGCACGGTCAAGCCGTGATTTCCATACCGAGCTATCTCTTTTAGGCAATTCATGAAAGCATACAGTTCATATTGAAGCAAGCAAGCGACAGTTCCATTTTACATATGATCCATTCATTATCTTCTCTTATCTTTTGTTATTGAGGCATCATTGATCACAGGGACAAGGCAACAGAGTAGGCTAGAGATCAATTTTATTAGGGCGTACAAATAAATGCAAGCCCGGTTCGAGCAACTCACCGAGATGAATCTTAGTAGAGAGAAGGAGGGACTTCACGCGCCGTTCACGAACAATTCACGCGGCCTACAATGGCACCAACAGTTGATTAGCATACTTCGTCTCTTTCTCTCAAGATTCGGAATGAATGCGAAATGCGATGAAAGCGAACAATGAAAACCAATCATCGAAAACCAACACGAAAACGCATTCATCAAAACCAAGCAGCGAAAGAAAACATCCAACAAAACTCTTGGATTCATTTCAATAGAAGTCAATCCATCAATTGGAAAGGTTCATTGCATTTCATCCGTGATCAATCGATACCGGCAAAGGTTTCACCAAGTACTCAGTTCATGACTGAGTCAACAAGCCGTAGGTATTACATAGTGGACCGCAAGGAGCGGGGCACTACATAATAACCCACCGAGAAAAAGTTTTGTCCTCAAAACTTAAGAAACAAAACTCACCTCCACTAGTGTTGCATTCTGGGTCAAGCAACGTGGAGAGATTGTAGACGCGCGCATTAGTCCGCTGTGGCTGGTTCTTCGGGTGCTCTCGAAGGGGCGGTGGGCCTGGCAGCTGCCCACGCTCTTCAGTGTCGTTGTTGTTCAGCGGTCGAACTCTCTTATTCTGGCAATTTATAGCACGGTGGCCCTTTTGACCACAGTTGAAACACTCTCCGTTGGCAGAACGACAAACTTCCTTTGTGTGTCCATGCCTACCGCAGAAAGCGCACACGGGCTTATTATATTGTTCCCCGCCAGTCTTCTTTTCTCCGTCAGTCTTTTTCTCCCCGTCATGATATCTTTTGGCGGGCTGATTCCGACTATTCTGCGTCTTTGCTAACGCCTTCTTTTGCTGGAATTGTTCTACCTGTAGCGCCGCTTCAAAGGCTTGAGAATAGGACCCGCATTCTCGATTCAGCACACTTAACTGGATGTCGTAATTCAGACCATCAACGAATCGATTTATGCGAGACTGTTCCGTAGGGAGCAAGGCAGCGGCAAAATTTGCTAGCTTAGCAAATTCAGATTCATAGTCCTCCACGGACATCTCCCCCTGTTTCAGTGTGATGAAGTCATCCTCCATCTTCTTGCTCATGGCTGGAGGCAGATATTGATCCAGAAATGCCTTCTTGAAGGAGGCCCATGAGATCTTCCCATTCCTAGCCGTTGCGAGTAGCGCCGGCTTCTTCGTCTTCCACCAATCCTTCGCCCGCAGCCGTAGGAGCATAACGGCACAGACTACCTTTTTGCTACTTGGAACTCCTATGAACGCGAACAGAGTCTCTATTTTATCAATCCAGTCCATCACCTTGTCGGGTGACGTCCTGCCTTGAAATTCCGGAGGTTTCGCGTCCAAGAAGTCCTTTGGCCTAAAGACAGTGTGCCTTTGCGCTGGCTGGGGCTCTTCACCCTCTACGGGCTCGATCTCGGGCGTTCCCGTCTGTTCCGTCGCTGCGGTGGCATCTCGATTTGCCGCAAGCGCCGTGACAAGCTGGGTCAGGGCATCCAACTGCTTTTGTTGGGCAGCCGCTCGGGCCTGGTGTATTTGGTTGTTTTCCTCACTATCCTGCCTTTGCAGCTCTAACATTCTCATGATCCGTTCTACCGGATCGGTCGAGCTAGATGCACGAGGAGGAGCCATTTCTCTACAAAATAGTGTAACTTCTGTCAGTCTCATAAAATATTATGGACTTATTGTATGGGACATTGGTTTTCATAACTCAAAATCCGGACACTTTTGAAAGCCGTCAAAGTACTTTATATACTTTTTGAAAACGATATTTGCAAGAGGCCAAGGACGTAAAACTGTGCTCTGATACCACTTTGTCACGCCCCGATCCCGCTAGGGTCGTCCGTCTTGCCTGGATCCCTGCGGGATCGATCGTCCCCGCTAAGGCGTGATGCCGTGCAAGCCTAAGTTGCGCTTGCACAAGGCCATGTACCTGCACAAAAACAACTAGTCAAGCAAAAACACACGCACGCACCCATTAGTCAAGCAAAACACACGCACGCACCCATTGCAGAAAACCAAATGTTGGACACAGAGATTTGAAATGGAAATACTCATTTTATTCATAGCTTGATAGGAATACAAGTACAAAGCTTTGCAACTCAGATTTGCCTTATAATTTGGCTACAAGATTCTCTTTGAAATACTCTTTTGAAATTAGCTACAATGCCCATACATGATATCCCTTTATTACAAGCTGGAATTGAAAGACACCTTCAGAAGGAAAAGAAACTTGAACTTGACTTGAAATGAAAGAAAGCTTTGAGGCGGTCCGCAGCTCTACTGGGCTAGACGAGCTTTAGTGCCTCCTTGAAATCCCCCTGTCTCCTTTGTTTCTGAAAAGGATGCCCACAACGTGGGTCAGCACACATCATGTACTGGCGAGCGGCTCTTCGCCGAAACTCACAAATATCTGCACTAATTCAACATGTGAAGCTACATATTTACTAGTGCTCTTTCTACTTGTCTAGGTTCTTTTTAACAATTCATAAGAAATATGACAGCAGAATATTCATAGCCAACTTACCAACGCCGACAGTCATCCCTGCACAAAACAGGTTAGCACAATTTACATATATTAAACATTCTCATTTCCGTCCCTGCATGTTAGGCTTGCAATAAATCTCTATCTATATGCATGAACCTAACTATTGTGGTCCATGGGTATTCCCATTACTAGCAATCGGAACTTCTTGCCCAACTACTAATAGACTAACACCCTTTTTTTGCGGGGACTTCTAGCCCCAAGTGTCCTGTTCTCTCCTAGGCCGATCGACTCCAGGTGCCCCCAGAATCGATCGAGAGATTACCTCCTTGTGCACAAGTTGTCTAGACCAATGCGAATGCAGCTATCAGATAATTCTACTATGCACGAGTCTAGGCAACATGTAAACATTTCCATTCTCTTCTTTTTGCACGGTCAAGCCGTGATTTCCATACCGAGCTATCTCTTTTAGGCAATTCATGAAAGCATACAGTTCATATTGAAGCAAGCAAGCGACAGTTCCATTTTACATATGATCCATTCATTATCTTCTCTTATCTTTTGTTATTGAGGCATCATTGATCACAGGGACAAGGCAACAGAGTAGGCTAGAGATCAATTTTATTAGGGCGTACAAATAAATGCAAGCCCGGTTCGAGCAACTCACCGAGATGAATCTTAGTAGAGAGAAGGAGGGACTTCACGCGCCGTTCACGAACAATTCACGCGGCCTACAATGGCACCAACAGTTGATTAGCATACTTCGTCTCTTTCTCTCAAGATTCGGAATGAATGCGAAATGCGATGAAAGCGAACAATGAAAACCAATCATCGAAAACCAACACGAAAACGCATTCATCAAAACCAAGCAGCGAAAGAAAACATCCAACAAAACTCTTGGATTCATTTCAATAGAAGTCAATCCATCAATTGAAAAGGTTCATTGCATTTCATCCGTGATCAATCGATACCGGCAAAGGTTTCACCAAGTACTCAGTTCATGACTGAGTCAACAAGCCGTAGGTATTACATAGTGGACCGCAAGGAGCGGGGCACTACATATATATAGTTATGTGATAGTTATATGCAGAAAAAACCTAGATAGTTACGTAGCAACCTTATTATATTATTCGAGTAAGAGCATCCTTAGAGGATCGATATTTTTCCAATGAAAGTAGATAGCTAAGAGTAGAAAAGAGTAGTATGACAAGGCACATGGTAAGCAAGCTAGCCTGGAGAGAATTATAAATTGTGGTTCATTTAGGATAGAATCATTAGTGGTGCTTACTAGTGCTTGGGTATTGGGTTTGGACAAATGAAGGTATTTGACGATTTTGAATTTTTTTTTTGATTAAAGGAAGAGTTATGGAAAATAGAGGAAGACGTAGGTAGAGTTAGCGAGAAAAGTCTATGATTTGGTAAGGTTCTCACATGGAGAAAGTGAATTTGGATAATATATATAAACATGTGAATATAATGATCAAGTAAAGAAACACTTGACGAGGATCAACTTTTATGGTTAGATGACTACTATACCTCAGGGACGGATATAGCCATGGAAGGAATAACACGAGCAATGGAATGATAGGTTCTAGAGAAGGAATAAGCATAGAAGAATTGAGATAAGACCATTGGCATACAACGATGGATAAAAATTAATTTAGGTGATTTATGATTCCATATATATTTAGTTTAATACCTTGACAGACATCTTAGTTTTATGTAGATACCGGAAGTTTGTAGTAACGAAATCGTAAAGCACAATACTCTAGAGGAGGGGTGAATAGAGTTGGCAGTGGAATATTGCTAATTAAAAATGTTAGGAGCAAGTTCACAAAATAATAATTACAACTAAGTAAAGTAAAGGCAGAGATAAGAAAGCAAACGCAAAGACAGCGATGTATACTAGTTTTCCTCTATTGAGGACTAATCCAGTCGGTAGAACTCTTGCTACCAGTTGAATCCACTATTGGAAAAATCGCAAGTTTTCTTACGAAGTCCTTGCAACTTCTACAACGCGAGCTTTGATACGAAGAACTCGTCCAACTTCAAATGTGAAGAGGTATTCTTCAATCAAGCCTTCTGATTACAATCTCTCAGAAACTTCTAGACCGTACCGCACTGGCAAATCGACTAGAGGATTGTAATTGGCTTGGGATATGAAAATTAAAGCTCAAGAAAACTCTTTGGAAGACTGAAAGCTTTAGATAGAGAGAAGATTGAAAGTGAATGAGTGAGTTGAAATGATCGAAATCCTTCTCTATTTATAGGAGTTCCAAAGACAGTATTCTGACAGAATTCGGGCAGAATTCGATGAGAAAATCTCGGTCAAATCCGCAACTGCAGGAGGACCAAGTTCCAGAAGATTCAAAAATCAAACGGCCACCAACCGAACTCTGGCCGAACTCGGGCCGAACTCTGGCCGAGTTCTGTCAGGGTTAGGTCAGGTTTTAAAACATAGTTTTTGATGATTTTTGAAAACCTTTTTGAAAACCTTTTTAAAGCTTTTGTTTAAAAGAATGTTTTTCAAAACTAAAGGATATTTTGAAAGTGTTTTGAAACATTTTGGAATAGCCTATTTGCCAGTACGACTCGGTTTACAACGTATTTCTAGACTCAATAAAATAAAAATATATTGCTTAAAGAAATACAGACTCGAACAGGCAAACATAGCTTCGGTCTTGAACTGTGTAGATAGCTGTTCTTGTTCATGTCCAAGAGTCCGATACATCTTGACTAGCTTCATATATCGAGACAGAGTTTGATCAATTATTAAAATCAGTTTGACCATATGATCAATGGGCCAACAATCTCCCCCATTTTGATAATTGATAAACTATTAATGATATAACATTTAAGCTTGAAATAAAATCAAAAAAATTGTTCATGTCTTGCATTTTCTCAAAAGAATGTTAGATCTTTATTTTTCTCCCCCGTTGTCACTTAGCAAAATAATTGAAAAAGAGAAAACTCTCCCGCAATCAATGCATAAATAACAAACAGTGAATAAACACAAGAAATCACAATAAATGATAGAAATCATAAAGAATTTGAATAATATCACAGGCATGTATTTGTACTTAGGTAGTTTATACTAAACAAAGAATTATATCACAGGCAGTTTATAGTAGAGAGAGCAGATAAAGAAATGCTAAGGAAATAAACTGATGTGAATCATAAACTGCGAATCTCATAAAGATGCAGATAAAGATGTTCAGATGACATCAATAAAACAAATCCAGTACAAGTCCTCAAAAAGAAATACTGATAATAAAGTCTAAAAGATAGAAAAACTTGGAATGTCGGAGCATTTCCAAGTATACAGTAGATAATGTCTAAGTCTCAAATCAACTAACATATCACAAATCCTTTCCTCCTCATCATCATCAGTATGATAACCAGCATGTCCAGAAGGACCAACTCCAGAGGTACCCGCGCCAGAAGGGTGAGGAGGAGCGCCAGTGTAAAACTTACCGACATAATCACGAGAAGGAGCACG
>JANAVB010008610.1:0-22992 GCA_029216955.1 Iris pallida | reverse complement strand
ACACCCAATTTGATAATCGACAATGACTTAAGTCAATGCACAAAATATACGAACTGCTGCTAAACATTTCAGGTCAAGTGAAATCAATATCAAAGAACGTAATACTACACCAGCAAGCATGCAAATCATCATTCTGAAGCTCATTCTCATTGGAATCAGTCCGAGTCATTTTACAATTTATTATGTATTTTATCTTTATTGAGTCTAGGATATAAATTATAAGATCGACTAGATACTACTGGCTTAGGTAAATCACAGTCCACTCTCCTATACAGCCTATCCATCCAAAGTCCACTTACCAAACATACCATTCACTTTTGTGCAACAAAATTTGACAAATATTTTACATTTGTACTGAGACAGAACTCAGGCCGAGTTCGGTCCAAGTTCGGTCAGTTTGAATTCAAATATTTGTTGCCTCCAAATCTGCATGCAACGTTCGTTTGCGAAATCTTTGCATCAGAACTCTGCCCGAACTCTGTCCGAGTTTCAGTCCTCGAAAACACCTATAAATAGAAGAGAATTTCTCATTTCAAATCACTCATCAATTCATCTTCTCTTCTCTCTTTAATAGTGTTTTCATTTGATCTAAAGCTTTCATATTCCACCTACACATCTCTTAGCCAAAAGCCAGTAATATCTATTTGATCTAGAGTCTTTTGGTTCTCAAGAGTTGTAAGACGTCGTTCAAAGTTCAGAAACCATCTTTCTATCTCTTGCTACATTTATTTACTGTCTCTTTATTCATTGCCATAGTTATCTGCTTTTAAATTTTAATTGGTGATTATTTTCTGCTGCACTTGCACTCACTCTGTTCACCCCCCTCTAGAGGTGCTCGACGGTCCTACAATTGGTATCAGAGCGGGTTATATTTTATATAACAACCTTAGAGAGTATATATATGGCAGCCGTGAAATCTATATTCAACGGTGAAGGGCAATCCACAAATAGACCCCCACTATTTGATGGAACAAACTATACTTACTGGAAAACACGAATGACATTCTTTTTAAAGTCTATTGACTTTGATCTTTGGTCTATAGTTATTGATGGTTATAAGAAACCGACACCTACAGTAGTTGATGGCATACTTACAGACAAGCCTCATGATAAATATACAGAGACAGAAAAAGCAAAGGCTAGTCTAGATACACGTGCCATCAACGCACTGTTCTGTGCAATTGACAAAACAGAATTCAACCGAGTTTCAACCTGTAAGACGTCTCATAAAATTTGAAAATTTCTTGAGGTAACTCATGAAGGTACTTTCCAAGTGAAGGAATCCAAAATCAGTAGACTAACACAGGAATATGAATCTTTCAAAATAAATCCGGCGAGTCAATTACACAGATGTTTACTCGTTTCCTTGATATTACTAATCTTTTGCAATCTCTTGGTAAGGATTACAGTAATCACGAGAAAATCAGAAAAGTGCTACAGGCTCTAACCAAGAACTGGAACCCGAAGGCAACAGCAATCATTGAAGGAAACGATCTCAGCACCATGACTCTGGAAACACTTATGGGCAAGCTTATGACCCATGAGCTGGATATGCAAGAATTTGAAGAAGCTACTCCAAAAGAGAAATCAATCGCCTTCAAAGCTCAAACCAGAAGATCAACATGCAAAGATTCTGATAAAGAATTATCAAGTGGTGATGAACAAGCCATGCTAGTGAAGAACTTCAGAAAATTCCTAAAGTTTGAGAAATCAAACAGAAGGAAGAAAGATATCCAAGAAAGCAACAATATGCTTTGGATGCAAGAAATCAGGGCATATGAAGAAGGACTGTCCAACTTCAAAGAAAAGCAGTCCATATGATAGATCAAAATCAAGCCGAAAAGCAACAACTAGTCGAAAGTACGTAAATACAAGTATCTGGCATGAAAGCGATGCCAAGTGATTCAGAGGAAGAAGACAAACCCTGCGGAAATGCCAATGTCTGTCTTATGGCTTTTGATAAGGTATCCTCAAATCCTTTGTATGACGATTTTACTTTCGATGAATTAGAAAATGCCTTCAACGAACTACTTGAAGAACACAGAAATGTGCTTGACAAGTATAAGCAATCTCAAAAAGAGGTTAAGGCATGCACAACCGAAGTAGCTAGACTGTCCAGTCCCATTGAAGACATTAAGAGACATCTACTACCGGTAACACGGAAGAGATAGCCAAGCTTAAAGTAGACTATCACGAGGTTATCCTCAAAATTAAAAAGAAAGAAATATACTATGTTAAAATACAAGAGTTATATGACATAGAGAAGAAGAAACACTTAGTCACAGAACAAAGACTCATAGATATGACTGCTAAATATGAAGAGTCTTATGCGGTTTCTAAAAAGTTAGAAATCAAGTTAGGCAAACAGGCTATACCTGTGACACAGCCTAAATTTAGTCCTAATGCTAAGCATACACCTAAAAGGACTAAAATACAGAAAGCACGGAAGAAACACGAATATCACCATGCTTTCACATTTAGGTTTTCAAAGAAACCACATATGCATGTCAACACAAATTCTACTAACACATTTTTAAAACTTACTTGCACATACTGTGGTACTCATGGACACATATCACAGTATATCTAGCAAGAAAGCTTGTTGACAATCACACACTGATTTAGAGACCTAAGACTAATCAGCATGGACACTTCAGCTAAATGGGTACCAAAGGATTCATCTACTTGTTTTGTAGGTGGACCATCAACCCTCTCATGCTAAAAGCAAGTGGATCCTCGAGTAGATATTCGCGGCCCATGACTGGTGATGCATCTTTGTTCGCCACGCTATCGATAAAGAAAGAAGGATACGTCTTCTTCGGAAACAACCTGAGAGGTGATATCATTGAAAATGGCACTGTTGGTATATCTCCTTATCCTGTAATAAAAGATGTTTGTCTAGTTACAGAATTGAAACATAACCTATTAAGCATAAGTCATTTGGTTTATATTGGTTATGGTATCAACTTTGTAAAAGACAAATGTATCATATATGATATGTCATCTGGTAATCCCGTATATGAAGGGATTAGAGAAGACAATATTTATGTTTTCTTTCTGGAGAGTACTAATATTGCAGGAAGATGCCTAGTAGCTAACCTAGACAAAAGCTGGCTATGACACATGAGGCTAGGACATGCTAATATGGATACTATCTCACAACTATGCACCAAAAAGTTGGTAAAAGGACTCCCTGAGATCACATTCAAGAGAAGACATGGTATGTGCTGACTGTGAAAAAACAAGACAACTAGGTCTACTTTTAAATCCATCAACGTTGTAAGTACCTCTAGACCTTTGCAGTTGATACATATAGATTTATTTGGTCCTAGTAGAGTCGCTAGTCTTGGCGGTAAGCTCTACGCATTTTTATTATTGATGATTTCTCTCGATTTTACTTGGGTTTACTTTTTATCAAACAAAAGTGATGCTAATTTTGAATTTCAGTTATTTTGTAAAAAGGTACAAAACGAAAAAGGCTTCATGATTACTCGTATCCGAAGTGATCATGGTGGCGAATTCGATAAATACTGACTTCAAAAAGTTTTGTGATGATATTGGATATTACCATGAATTTTCCTGTCCTAGAACTCCTCAACGGAATGGTGTTGTGGAGCGGAAGAACCGTACTCTAAGCGAGATGGCTAGAGTCATACTGAATCAGCATAATCTTCCTAAATATTTTTGGGCAGAAGCTGTTAGTACAGCCTGTCATGTTTTAAATAGGGTGTTAATTTGACCCATCTCGAAGAAAATACCTTATGAACTTGGTTTGGAAGGATTCCAAATATTTCTTATTTTAAAGTTTTCGGATGTCATTATTTTATCCTGAACACCAAGGACAACTTGAAAAAGTTCGACTCTAAAGCAGATGAAGGGATATTTCTCGGAATATGCTACTAAGAGTAAGGGATATAGAATTTTCAATAAATGATCTATGATTGTTGAAGAATCCATTAATGTTACTTTTGATGAGCTCAATAGTCATAGATCTAGCGATAGTGATGATGAAAATGTACAAACCAGAACCGATAAAAGTCCTGTGGAAGATCTGACTCATAGATTTGAATCATTGAAGTTCTTGCCAGATCATCCAGAGACGCTCATTATAGGTGATATATCAAAAGGTGTAAGTAAACGCTCTTCTTATAGAGATTCTGAAATAGTAACAAATGTAGCTTTTATTTCACAAGTAGAACCTAAGAATGTAGCAAATGCTTTTAATGATGAATTTTGGATTGATGCCATACAAGAGGAACTTAATCAATTTGAGAGAAACCAAGTTTGGGAACTCGTTCCTAAACCTATTGGTCAATCGATAATTGGTACCAAATGGGTGTTCTGAAATAAACTAAGTAAAGATGGACAAGTTCTACGCAACAAAGCACGTCTAGTGACACAATGTTATAATCAAGAAGAAGGTATTGATTATGACGAAACATATGCTCATGTTGCTAGACTAGAAGCTATCCGTATGTTTTGTGCATATGCATGTTTTAATGATTTTAAATTATTTCAAATGGACATGAAAGTACATTTTTAAACGGATTTTTAAAAGAAGAAGTGTTTGTGAAACAACCCCTGGTTTTGAAGATTTTCAAAAACCTGATCACGTCTTTAAACTTAAGAAAGCACTCTATGGACTCAAACAGGCACCTCGTGCTTGGTATGAACGCCTAAGTGCCTTCTTACTTGAAAATGGTTTTTCAAAAGGAAGAGTTAATACAACTTTGTTTATCAAATCTTTAGATGATGATATTCTTCTTGTGCAAATATATGTTGATGACATAATATTCGGATCTACTAATGAAAAACTTTGTCAAGAGTTTGCTAAGTGTATGCAGAGTGAATTTGAGATGAGTATGATGGAAGAGCTGAACTTCTTCCTAGGACTCCAGATCAAACAACACACGAAGGGAACATTCATCAATCAAGCCAAATATACGAAGGACATACTGAAAAAGTACGACTTCGAAATGTAAAGCCAATCGAAACTCCAATGGCTACATCTACAAAGCTTGACACTGATAAAAGTGGCAAACCTGTCGATCAGCGTAAGTATCGGGGTATGATTGTAGCTTATTATATTTAACTGCTAGTCGCCCTGATATTATGTTCAGTGTTTGTATTTGTGCACGATACCAGGCAAATCCTAAGGAATCACACCTATGTGCCGTTAAGCGTATCTTTCGATACCTTAAGGGAACTTCAACAGTCGACTTATGGTATCCTAAAATCAAATCCTTTGACCTGATAAGTTACTCGGATACGAATTTTGCAGGATGCAAAGTAGACCGTAAAAGTACCAGCGGTATGTGTCATTTCCTAGGAAAAGCCTTAGTCTCATGGTTTAGCAAGAAACAAAATTCGGTAACATTATCAACTACTGAGGCTGAGTATATCGCCGCTGGACGTTGTTGTGCTCAAATTTTATGGATGAAGCAAACCTTAGAAGACTACAATCTGCACTACACTAAGATTTCTATTTACTGTGATAACACTAGCTCTATAAACTTGACTAAGAACCCTATATGTCACTCACGCACAAAGCACATTGAAATTCGTCATCACTTTTTACGTGATCACCAACAACACGGGGACATCTGCTTAGAATTTATTGACACAGATCATCAACTAGCAGACATTTTCACAAAACCACTGGCTGAAGACCGCTTTAACATTATGTGTCGAGAGCTCAGCATACTTGAATTTTCAAATTCATAATGTAGTATGCTTATTAAATTTATTTATAACTCGAAACTTTGTAATTTATTAATGGAAATTATTTTGGGCACAAGCCGAAAGGGTCATTCTGTCATACATGCATAAATAGCCTAAAGCGACACGTTGTACTAGTCTTCGGACTACCGCTAGCTGGGATCCGGCCCTAGCCTATTTAATCATCTCCTTCACTTTGTTTTTCTCCACACCTCAACCGAGAAAACTCCTCCAAAACTCAAGAGAAGCTCCTCCTCCTCCTTCTCTTCAAGTATTTTGGAGTCTTGCAGTCATCCTCTCCACCTTCTTTATCTTCATCTTCTATCTCAAGTATTCAACTTCTCTTCTTCTTTATCAATGGCACCCAAACATCAGAAGAGAAAGATCGATACCTCTCAAGCAGGATCGTCTTCCTCGGATTATGTTCCGACCAACGTCTTCAGTCCAACCCGTCCTACTAGAATTGATGACTACGACTACGAATTTTTTCCGATAGGAAATTTTCTGATCTTTGGTTCGATTCTTTTTCGGTAGTAAAATTTGTGCTGGGGCACGTGTCAATTTTACTATCTTTTCTGAGTATGCCCCTACTTTCAACCGTCTTAGTTTTCAAGATTTTTTTGAAGTTGCTGAAAATATCTATGACAATGTTGTTCGTATGTTTTTACTGCAATTTGCAAGTAAAAGACAACGACAACTTTTATTCTTGTGTAGCTGGGCAGGAACTTGAGTTCAATGCCACAGACATCAACGAATACTTTCATGTTCCTTATGTAGGTGAGGCATTAATGGATATCAACCATGTCTAATTCCCTGAAGGTGTCACCCTTGATTCCTTCAAAGAATTATGTGTCACCCTAAACCTGTTCCTCGTAGGGTGTATTCCAAACATTTGAATCAAAACTTCTATGAACTTCATAGGTTTATCTTTTCTGTTCTTCTTCCAAAAAAGGGATCTTCTAACGAGATTACCTTTATGGAGTTATCAGCTATGTACCTTATTCATTTTGGTATCCCTTTCTCTGTTCCAAAGACTGTCATGGCATGGATGCTTAACTGTAAAAGTGCGAGACACAATCTTGTCTATCCTATGCACTTGGCTTCCATTTTCAGGAGGTTTGATATTGATCTTCAAACATGTCCTTACTCCGCCACTGCAACTGAACTCAGCAGGTCTAGGTTGTATCCTACTTCTCCTCTGCCTCCTGGTGCTGAACCTGCTGCTCCGGTTCACGATGATGACCATGAGGCTCCTTCTGCTCCTGCTGCTCCAGCTCCTGCTCCGGATTTCGACCCCAGTTTTTATCAGCGCTTTGATGATTTCGTTGCCCTCTCAGCACAACGACATCAAGGTTATCTTGATTCTGAGTTCCGCCATATCACCCAGGCCCAGGTGTTGCGGAACAATATTG
Organism: Iris pallida; assembly: GCA_029216955.1. NCBI lineage: Eukaryota > Viridiplantae > Streptophyta > Magnoliopsida > Asparagales > Iridaceae > Iris > Iris pallida. The sequence goes on along the minus strand of JANAVB010008610.1, from coordinate 15,862 downwards.
CTGACATTCACTGGAGTCTTTCTCATGACGCCACACATCCAGTCACTATGCTTCATCACCCCAGCTTCCCTGGACCAAGGTTCGATGATGAGACGACTTTTCCTTATTTCGATCCTACTGCTGCATACTTTCCACTGGATGCTCCTGGAGGTGATGATACGCCGATGTGATGAGGACTTTAGTTAGTGGTTCTTTTGGATGCAGTTTACTAGAGGATGATCTTTGTAGTTTTCTTTTTGTCTAAACTTTACAGTTAGACATTTAAAAGCAGTTTGTGTTGGTTGTATCTTTCATTATGTATGACATTTCCGTATTTCATTTCTAGTTCATTTTGCTATAACTTGTTATTTGTGTGGATATCTTGTTCTTTGTGATTATTACTCTATCATTACTTTCTTTGTCTTCTAATGAACATTGTTGGCTTCACACATTACGGGTGAGCCAAAACTATTTTTACATTGACAAAGGGGGAGAAAGAGCAATACCAAAAATCAACAAAGCAACGCAACACAAATACCATTTACCTTTTTTTTCAAAACAAACAATTCAGGTATTTTATTTCATTTTATTTAGATATATTTTGGTATAGACTCAAGTTTGTCAATTATCAAATGGAAAAGATTGTTGGCCCATTCCATGGTCACATACGATTTTGATAATCGACAATTACTTAAGTCAATGCACAAAATATACGAACTGCTGCTAAACATTTCAGGTCAAATAAAATCAATATCAAATAACGTACTACTACACCAGCAAGCATGCAAATCATCATTCTGAAGCTCATTCTTATTGGAATCAGTCCGAGTCATTTTACAATTTATTATGTATTTTATCTTTATTGAGTATATAATATAAATTGTAAGATCGACTGGATACTACTGGCTTAGGTTAATCACAGTCCACTCTCCTATACAGCCTACACATCCAAAGTCCACTTACCAAACGTACCATTCACTTTTGTGCAACAGAATTTAACAAATATTTTACATTTGTACTGAGATAGAACTCAGGCCGAGTTCGGTCCGAACTCTGGCCGAGTTTGGTCCGAGTTCGGTCAGTTTGAATTCAAATATTTGTTGTCTCCAAATCTGCATGCAACGTTCGTTTGCAAAATCTTTGCATCAGAACTCTGTCCGAACTCTGTCCGAGTTCGGTCCTCGAAAACACCTATAAATAGAAGAAATTTTTTCATTTCAAATCACTCATCAATTCATCTTCTCTTCTCTCTTCAATAGTGTTTTCATTTGATCTAAAGCTTTCATATTCCACCTACACATCTCTTAGCCAAAAGCCAGTAATATGTATTTGATCTAGAGTCTTTTGGTTCTCAAGAGTTGTAAAGAGGTCGTTCAAAGTTTAGAAACTATCTCTATTTTCGGAGCCGGTCATGCGCTCGTCGCCAAACACGGTGTTGTGAAGTCGGTCGTGCACTTGTCACCAAGCACGGTATTGTAAGAGACTACAAGCTCTCAATTAGCTTGTGCCATACTGGATTAACATCGAGCAAGAGTACTCGAAACTGGATTAGTCATCTCAGAGAGATACCAGTATACATCGCTGTGTCACTGAGTTTGATCTTTCTATCTCTTGCTACATTTATTTACTGTCCCTTTATTCATTGCCATAGTTATCTGCTTTTAAATTTAATTGGTGATTATTTTTCGCTGCACTCGCACTCACTCTATTCACCCCCCTCTAGAGGTGCTCAACGGTCCTACAATATCAACCAAATACAATAAGCATTAGAGTTTGTACCTTATTTGTGAGGAGCCTTTGGGTGCCATCTCTGAATTTGGGAACAAGTTTTGGAAGGAATCTAGGTTTTTGCTGGATATAGAGAAGATGGCAGTGGTGGAGAAGATGAAGTGGAGGTTTGAGAGGTTTTGGGAAGAGAGAGAGAGTGAAAGGTTGGAATGAAGGTAAAAAATTGGGTTTGGAGGCAGCCCCAAGTAAAAAATTGACTGTCATGAGTAATTTTTTCTCTAAGCTGGACTAGTCTCAATCCTTGACTAGCCATGAGTAAGAAGTGAAGTGCCTTTATAATGGTTTTTTTTTCCTAAGGGCACTACCATTTTTACTTGAGCTAGCCCAAAAATGTTCCAAAAAATTACAAGTTTGCCATTCAATTTTTTTACTTAGGACTAGCCCAAATTTTTCCAGCAAGTAGGACTGCAACTAAGTTGGCAGTCCTACATTATGTTAGGATTGCCAACAAGTTGGCAGTCCTATATTATGTTAGGACTACCAACAAGATTGCAGTCCTATGACTGCCAACAAGTTGGCAGACTCTTCTCCCTCCTCCTCCTCCCCCGCCGCCACCTTCTCCTCCTCCTCCTGCCCCACCACCGAGCCGGCCTTTCCTCTCGTGGCAGGGCGTCAAGCCCATCCCCCTCCTCCTGTCGGTCTCCGTCGGCCTCGTCCTCCGCTTCGTCGTCCCCCGCCCCGACTCCCTCACCCCCAAGGCCTGGTCCCTCCTCGCCATCTTCCTCTCCACCATCGTCGGCCTCGTCCTCGCCCCGCTCCCCTTCACCGTCGCCTGGGCCTTCGCCGCCCTCACCATCCTCGTCGTCTCCATGATCCTCCCCTTCACCGTCGCCTTCGCCGCCTACACCAACGAGGTCATCTGGCGCATCGTCATCTCCTTCTTCTTCGCTAGGGGCTTCGTGAAGACCGAGCTTGGGGATAGGGTTGCGACGTACTCCGTCGGCCTTGTCCTCGTCCTCCGCCTCCTTCCCGCAGCCCCCCCCCCCCTCCCCCCCCCCCCTCCCCCCCCCCCCCCCCCCCCCCCTCCGTCGTCCTCCTCCGCCGGAACCCTAATGGAATTGGGGGGGCTAGCCCCAAGTAATCTTTGGACTGTTCCCAGTAAAAGTTCAACCTTCTTGGACTGTCCCCAAATAAGGGCTAGCCCCAAGTAATTTTGGGAGTGCCCTTAGAAATTGCTTTTATAATTAGCCTATAGTTGTTAGAAGCTGGCACCCAGTGGCTAATGGTTATCAAGGATTCTGCTAGTCGGATTGGTGGAATGTAGGAATATTCATCCAGTCTGACGTCCCGGTGGAATTTAAGCATCCAAATTCTGTCAGTCTAACGGACTCTTCTCTCTCTCTCTCTCTTCAAAATTTTCTAAATTTTTTTCTCTACTATGAATTTTTTTTTTTTTGAAAACACACGCACACACACAATTGGGGGGCTCGAACCTTGCCGGCCCCTCCGGATGTCCGTTCTAATACCACTAGGCTAGAGAGCTCGGACTCTACTATGAATTTAATTAAAATATATGTAAAAAAAAAACATGTCGGTAAACAAAACAAGAATATAGAAACACACGCAAAAGAACCAGAGCCTAGCGGCTAAGCCTACTGTCCCAACCAAAGTATTTTCATGTGTTCTTGTAACGGCTCTTCTCAGGAAAGCTCAGTATTCCTAATCCTCATGGTCATTCGCAGTTGCAGTGGTCCATTCCTTCCTTCACTCTCCTTCTCTTTTTCTCGTCTTCTTCATCTTCTTGGCTCTTCTTCTTCCGCCTCTCCCTCTCATCAAAAGCTCAACTCTCATTACTTTTCTTCTTCAATCTTCTTTTCCGCTACTCTCTCTCTCTCTTTCCTCCTAGGAAACAAAGAGCGTCTGCAACCATATCGTAATTCTCAATTGGCATAAGACAGGAGACAATATTTTTTATATGTGGCAAGATTATACTCACAAAAGATAATGAGAGGGAAAAGTCTTCTCCAATGCAAAAGCACGGAATGAGATATGGTGTACGTCCACTTCCATGTTACCTCTCCTATGTACATGTGGGTCCCACCATTTAAAAGTGTTATTTTTTACAAAAATCAGTGGGACCCACATGTACATAGGAGAGGGGAGATATATGTGGACACCAAATCTGGGACAGCTGATCCCATTCCCAAAAGTATTGAGAAGATAATAAAAAATATTTAATTTTTTCAACTTTGAAGAAAACTTCTCCTATTCTTACTTTTTATTATAAACATTTTTATTCATAATTGATAATGTGGAGATAAATTCGTTGTGAAGTACATATGTCTAGATCTAGACAACCAACTGCACATTGTCCATGTCACTGCCATGTCAACTTCATAATTTATTTCACACTTGCATTGGAGGACTTTTTGAAATGAAAAATGACACTTGTCATTCCTATGTGGCAACCTTTTTTTCTAGACTCACAATAGGGTTGGAGATGCTCTAAGCCCACCTCTAGAATTTGCACTGGGAGTCACTTCGGGTGGTGGCAGCCGCCTCTGTTAGAGAAACAAAAATCCCAGAGCAACTCAGGAGTTTTAAGACTTTTACGAAATTGAACTCTCAGTGACGAAATAAGACTTTTAGTGACGAATGTTCGGCATTAAAATGTATTGCTAAAAAAATTTCAAGTATTCAAACTTATCAACGGACAAGTACAGTACCCAAAGTCTAATTAGATCCTAAATATGATACCCTTATATAAAATCTTCATGAGGAAGAAGAGGAACTAATAAATTCCAATCCCAATTTGAGTTCTCCCTCCAAAAGAAATGAACATTTCCTAAAATTAGGCATGCGACACCAATTGTGACACTACGTTTCCAAAGAAAGAAGAGGCACATCTTCTAGCCACGTATCTTTGCCAAAATTGAATGACTTTCGCCATGTTTTCACTTGCACATGCACATCATCCACATATAATACTTGTATTTTAAGATTCAAACAGGATATATTTACTCTGGATAAGAATCATTATCATAGTTTAATTTCAGTACATGTTGAACTACTTCTTCAGCAACTAATTAGGCTCGATTTGGCATTGCTTCTTCATTTCAAAAAGCACGAGCAGCTTACGGAAAAAGAAGAGAAGTCTCTTTCATGTCCCAAACTATGCTAGCTTATGAAACAAATAAGTATAACTTGATTTTAACAAACATTTCCCAGTGCTACTTTTAAAAAAGACTAGTAAAAAGTAATTGCGTTGCACGTAAAATTATTCTTTTTTTTTTAATCTTATCAAAAAATAATTTAAATATTTAAATTTAAATTAAGATTTGTTTTATATATATATATATATATATATATATATATATATATATATATATATATATATATATATATATATATATATATTAAAATTCATAAAAATTAATTAAATTTTAATTTTAATTTGTTATGGATATATGTGGATAAAAAGAGAGAGATTCGGTTATGAGGAAGAAAATGAGACAAAGTTTAAAATTTCGTAAATTTTTTGGATAAAAAGAGTGTATTTTAAATGAAATGGTTGATGATATACATACGGTTTACACAGTTTAATTTGGAGCCGTTTTGAAGTCACATTATAATAGTAGAGATATGTAAAGCTACGCTCAAACACAGATGAAGTCATTCTTGAGTTGCTCTTTTCTTTTACGGAACAACTAATACTCAAAAAGGTCTCAACTAATACTACTTCAGTAACTAATTAGGCTCGATTTGGTATTGCTTCTTCATTTCAAAAAGCACAAGCAGCTTACGGAAAAAGACGAAGAAGAAGAAGTCTCTTTCACGTCCCGAACTGACCAGGTCTGTCACGGCCCAATCCTAATCAAATTCGTTCAAAATCGGGTTTGTCCGGCCCGGCCCAATACACACCCTAGAGGTCAGGTGGCCCGTAAATAGCCACACAAAGACCACACTCCTTCACACGTTACCGTTCCTTCCTCCTTTGCCCACTCCAACGGTCCACGTCTCCAATTGGCTCTTGTTATTCCACCTCTCTCTCCCTCTCATTAAAACCTCGTTGCTCTTAGTTTCCGCTACATTCTTCTAGAGCCATGTCGATGGCCACCGCCTCCTCTTCTTTCTCACTGCTCCTCCCCCTTTCTCCTGCAGCAAGAGCCCGCAATGGGAGCCGCTTCCGCGTCGCGGCGTCGGCCTCCGTTGGAGAAGCCAAGAAAGACAAGCTGCACTATGGGGAGGAGGACAAGAAGAAAAAGGAGGAGGAGGAGCTGGCTGCAGCTCCATTTGGTGGGCTGAGCGTTCTCTACGATGACGGGTTCGGGACCAAGAGCGTGAAGGACTACTTCGCCGCGGCGAAGGAGATCACCAAGCCCGACGGCGGGCCGCCGCGCTGGTTCTGCCCCGCGGAGTGCGGGCAGCCCATCGACGGCTCCCCTGTCCTCATGTTCTTGCCTGGTACGTACGGTATCTATTAATATAGGGCTATTTTCGTTAACTGCCTCTCCATGTTTTATATTTATTATTATACGGGGTGGATGTCCCTACTTTAAAACTAATTACACATTATATTTCTATATTTTATATTTTCTCTAGAAAGGTACAACACTAACTATTTCTATATTTATTTATATTTTCTAAAGGAAATGGGTACCCGTACAATTAGTTTCAAAATAGGAATATCCAGTATAATAAACATAAAACGTAGGAATAGTTAACGTAAATAGTCTTTTATATATATATATATATATATATATATATATATATAGCCTAGTGGTTAAGAGAGATACATGCAACCCGAGTGGTCAAGATTTCGAATTCCAGTGTGAACGATTCCAGAAACAATTTACCTGGTTCCCAATAAATATATATATATATATATATATATATATATATAGAGAGAGAGAGAGAGAGAGAGAGAGAGAGACAGAGACAGAGAGAGAAGAGATTCCCGCTTTAAACATCTGTTCATATTAGATCAAAATCGCATGATAAATTGAATAGTTTAATGGTTGGTCAAAAAATATAATCCAACAACACCTGCTATTTCGGATAACATGTAGGAATTCTTAAATGCGAAAATTTCAATCCTCCTTTTATATATATATATATATATATATATATATATATATATATATATATATATATATATATATATATAATTTGATTTTAAAATTTATCTTCGCTGATCTTCTTCAGCAATAAATCCTTCCTCCACTCCTCTGACCTTCTCCGACAGTGGTAAATACTTTGTATTTTTATTTTATTTTATTACTTTTTTGCGGGGGAGGGGGGTGGGGGAGGGGTGAGGGAGGAATTTGATTGGAAGAAGGGGGGGGGGGAAGAAATGAAAAAGAAGGAGGAAGGCCACGACAACAGAAAGAAAATTTTGGTATGCTAATGGCTTCCGCTCACCTCTCTGCTAGCATAAAATGTTTGGAAAAGAGGTGGGCCCCAGTCTCCAGAGACTTGTTCTTGATCAATTAAAAAAATCATTGGGGGCCACCGCCCACCACATGTTGTATGCCGCATGCATCCTTCCCTTGCCGAATGCTGCCTCATTCAGATTCAGTGCTGTTATTTATTTTCTATTTTTTGTTAGTATTTCAGTAGGGGCACTGCCTCCCACCGACACCATATGAAACATCTAGCTCAAGTGATTAGAGTGAGACATACCCCCCAAGTGGTTGCAGGTTCGAGCAACGGAAAAACACATTTAATTCCATGTGAAGGAATAAATATGAGTGCAAATCGAATGCATGCAGGTGCAGACCTTCGAATTGGAGGTATAAATGTGAGTGCATGCGAGATGTATGCGAGTGAGAGTCCTCAGGCTGGAAGTGTGGCCTTCAGGTATATATATATATATATTCCTGTACGAGATTAACTTACGGGACAAAGATACGGTAACACTAAACATACACTTTTCTCTTCCAAATTTAGAAGATTTAAAAAAATTTAAATCTTTCCCTTTTTTAAAACAACTCTATCTTTGTTTTAAATAAACAAATTCTATCCATCAGTTTAATTTTTAAAATAGAGATGATCTTTTCTAAAGAGGGATAAATAATTTTCTTTTTCATTTTTAAAAAAATAGATAGATTTGTTTTAAATAATAATCTATCTTTCAAAACAAAATTATTTTAAAATATTAGTTTTAATTTTAATTATATTATTATTGACATTAATAATAAAATTTAATGTTAATTTAGTGCTAATGTTAATTTTAATAATTATTTTTAATTAAAATGTTAATTTTAGTGTTAATTTTAATTTTAATTTTAACATTAATATTAAAAATTAAAATTAATACTAAAATTAACATTAAATTTAACATTAAAATTAATATTAATATTAACATTAACATTAACATTAACATTAATTTTATAATGTTATATTAAAATAAACTTTAATATTAACATAATATTAATATTAACATTAATATTAATATTAATATTAATATTAATATTAAAATTAGTATTTTTAAATATAGATTTGTTTTTAAAGATAGATTTAAAGATAGGATGTTTTTTAGATTTGTTTTGAAAGATAAATTATAGGTTATATTTATTTTTATGGAAAGATTTAGATATACATAATTTATATTTAAATAGATTTGTTTTGAAAGATATATTATTTCTCATATTTGCCTTTAGAAAATATTTAGATTTTTTAACCAAAGAAAAGAAGAGGGGGGAGGAAAGAGTGCAGAGAGGAGGCCTCACCTCGATGGTCGGCGTGCGCTGGAGAGGGCGGTGCGACTCTGGGTCGAAGGAGACGCCGAGAGGATTGCCGGGCCACAGGGACCTGACGGCTAGGCACGGCCCATCCTCCGGAGCGTGGATGCTGTACTTCGGCGGCTTCGAGCGGTGCATATCTGCTGGAATGGGCGCGGCGGCGGCGGTTCCTGCGGCCGAGGATCATGGTCACCGGGTTGGACTGAAGGCGGAGGTGAGGGGTCGATGGTGGTGGCGAGGAGAAAGGGTGGCGGTGGAGATGACCGCGGAGAAAGATCTAGTGGAAGTTCGGGTCCCCGACGGTTGCGGTAGATGCGGACACGCCGACGGCTAGAACAAGAAGACTGTGGCGCTGTCCAGGGAGGGAGAGACGTGGACACGGCGAGGAGCGGCGGTCGTCGAGCTTGTCGGCGGACAGTGGCGCCGGAGCTCGAGTCAGTGGTGCAGAGACCTGGATGCAGATCCGGTAGGAATCTGGGTGGCTCGTGGTGGTGCACACGGCGGCTCGGCAGTGGACACGGCCAGTTAGGGTTTGGTGCTTGACACGAAATTAGGGTTAGGGTTTTCTGTAGTGTGTCGGGGTGTCCTGCGGACACAGGGAAATAGGGGACAGGATTTGGGTTCTTGATGTACTGGACGTGTCCATGTCCGTGTCCTCGGGGTCGGATCCGGGGACACGAGGGTTTTGTGGAATTTTGGATGGATTTGGGGACGTGTCTAGGATGTATTTGTAATTACTAGATTCTAATGAAATATAGATGGACACGTCGATATGGACACGATCATGATGGACATGTAGGAAAATTTGGGATGATTCTTAATGTAGAATTAAGGGGTATTTATAGGTATGATTAGGAAGATCCTAGAATGGTTAAGCACATGGGCTAGAAGGAAATATTCTAGATTCCAAGCACTAAAATTTCCAATTATTTTCATGGAATTATTTTCCTAGGAAAAAAATTCCATAAAACTTAATTTGGATGTTTGATTGTCACTATTTTTCACGAAAAATAGTTATTTTCCATGAAAAATGATATTTTTCTATGGGTTAGGCAAGTTTCATTTTCTACCATTTTAGAAGAAAATGTAAAATGATAGTTTTTTTGGAAAATAATTCCATGGAAAATATAAGCTATCAAACACAACAATTGGTGGAAAAATTGTGATGGAAATATTTTCCATGGAAAAAAAAAGCCCAATCAAACACAGCGATTTTAGAATATCTGAACTTAATCCTAGTGGCTAAGCATTCCACCATGGACTCCTAGATGATTATTAATAAAACCATTACCTTTCTTAATATTTGCAACTATGCCATTCCCTACTTAGGAAATTTAGGAAATTACCAATGGTTGCCATCCCACTCTAACTATTTACGACTTTGTCATTCCCTATTCATAATTCCCCAAAATAATAATTACCAATAAAATAATCACCAATAAAATAATAATTAAAATAGAAATAATAATCGGGATTTTGGAAAAAAAAAATCAGAATTTTGATGATCTGGAGGTTACATTATATATATATATATATATATATATATATATATATATATATATATATATATAACGTTAGACCAAGTCTTGCTCTTGTTATTGACCACAATGATCCAACGCTGCTATCAGCTAGGTATATGTATGCCTTCATGTGATTGATGTTAATGTGAATTTGTGATTTTCCAGGTGTTGATGGCACTGGCATGGGCCTCACTCTGCACCAAAAACCCCTCGGAAAGTAAGTTGTTTCGACGAATTCATAGTTTAGGCATTTGAGTATACGATCATTAATAGAGTATATATCCTTTTTTGTTTTAATTCCATAAGACTTTTTAGACTGTTAGTCTGATCAACAACTGGCAACAATGCGGTTCTCAATGGTTGGAGACATTGGAGCAATGTGATATTCCATAAGATTTGGTGGATTATTTGACATGAATGCAAACTTACCAATGGAATGTCATGTGCTTTGAAATAGTTGTGATACTTATTGAACACATGCTGCATCCCAAATCTGAAAATGTTATATTGTTGAAGCTTGTGAAAGGAATAAATTCATTAGGCTCAATGCCATCTGAAAATGTTTATATGGTTAAAGATTACGAAAGGATTGATTTTGTTAGCCTCAAGGCTAAGCTATTTAAAGAGAATGCATGACAATCAAGACACAAGTGGACAACTATACAAGTGACATCGCAAAGGCCAAACAAGGGTAATGTCACTAAGGAAAAGTTGTAGATGTCGTATGTCGGGCATGTTTGAGACATTTTAAAATGTCGGATATCAATATATATGTAATATTTTATATATTATATATAAAAAAAATATAACCTAGGCGTCCTATTTACATCTAATTTCTAATGCAAATATAGAATAATTTAAAAGTAATTATAATATGGGGATAATTGGAGTGGAGCTTGGAGTGGCTGGAGTAGAGCATGACAGGCGTGTGTTTGAGCAACACCAGAAAATTGAGAGAGCATAACATATGGCAACATCAAATACACACACACAGAGAGAGAGAGAGAGAGAGAGAGAGAGAGGAGAGAGAGAGAGAGAGAGAGAGAGAGAGAGAGAGAGAGAGAGAGTGGTGGCAACAACATATCGAGAGAGAGGAGAGGTTAGGGATTTGTTAGAGGTTAGTTATCGATTAGAGGTTTAACCTGTTTAAAAAATCAAAACGAACCCAAGATCACAAAAATAAAACACAAATTGTCAAATGCCAGCGGACTTGTGTAAGTAACATATCAACTAATATATCGGAAAATTTCTGAAAGTCCTTCAAAACCGACATGTCGGACAATATCTACAACACTAGTGCTATACATAACACCATCAAACTCATGGTGGGTTAACCAACCAAAGTTCATCGAGAAGAAAGGGGTATTGTTAACTTAGAACTATCAACATGAGATCAAACCAAATGTAATTCATCTTTATTATTTCACATCGCCCTACTAGTCCACTTAAAATGTACTTCAAGATAAGTTTAGTTAATTTAGTTTCTATAGACCTTCTCATATATCATATATGTATCTCCGGATCTCCTATATCGTAACATATTTTCCTCAAGTTGTAATTCTCCTATATATAAATCTAAGATTATTTCCATAGTGTGGTCTCTATTTTGTCAGTTATATTGCACAATATGAGTCATAGTGAAGAAATCCACAATCTGAATTTTATAAGTGACAAAAGGAAGATATATTGATCTCGATAGGAAGTTATGGCGCACAAAATGACGGTTGATCTTAATATGTTTCATGCACTCATGAAACGTAGGATCGTTGGTGATGTGAACGACGTTACAAGTTTAGAGGAGTATCATGGAGAGAGAGAGAGAGAAATGCTCATGTCAGCAAGAAGATGATCTCTACAGTAGTCAAAGCCATGGCATGATATTTAGTCTTAGCACTAGAGCGAAATATGATATCCTGCTTCTTTGATTTTCAGAAAACTAAGGAGTCATGGAGGATTTACAAAAGCCAGACTGTAGATCATCAATTAATGGCATCACATGGAGGATATATGATATCCTGCTTTTACCTAGTCCGCATCAGTATAAGCACAAAACTGTAGAGATGAAGCAGGAAAGAATAAACTAGTTAACAAGGGCGTAAAATCCAAGCAAAATGTGCAGTGAGAAGATCCAAGATAAACTAGCTAACAAATATAAACTGCATAAGAGGTACAACCAATAGTAAGATGAACTAGACTACCAACCAGATGTCTATAACAAGAGAGAACAGAAAGGCTTTCGCCATTGTAGTGTCATAGCTTACCTTCAACTCCTGGGGCATATGTGGCATATGAGTGTGTCTTTCATAATAGCACAATCAAGAATCTTGACTCTAAACATCTGGTGAGACAGCAGGTAAGTTCAGCCTCGAGAACAAGAAAGTTCTGCAGGAGAACAAGATCTTTCATCTCGCACTGTAGTAGATGCAGTGTTGTTTGACTTGCACAAGGTAATCAGAGTCGTTGCTAATTGTCATTAACATAGAGTAAGAATAGATCCTCGAAGGGATAAGTCAACATGGTTGATCTTTCGAGCTCACAATGTACCCAACATGAATAGCAGAGGTCACTGGGAGAACCATGCATGGGGAGCCTGATTGAGACCTTATATGGCCTACCGAAGATGACATACCTGTCCTGGCATCAGCGGCATGTGAAACAATCTATGTTGCACAAACACGGACACGGATAAGGACACAATTTGAATATGGACGTAAACTCATTCAGATGGATAAGATATGTAGTCAACTATATTGTACTTACATGGACACAATTACGGCGACAGACCCGATATGGATATGACCACCTCTTTTCTTTGTCTGTGCAACATAGGCAGCAATCCAGGAGGTTTCATTTGAACATTAGCAATAAATCATTGTAAAGAAAGAAAACTTAGCAACCAAATCATTTATGAAATGATTGATTTCGTTAGGCTCAAGGCCGAGCTATTTAAAGAGAATACATGTGTTGAGTTATACTTATTTAGTCCCACATCGGATAGGAAAGAAGGAAGAGGTTTGCCTCCTCCTCCTATATATATATATATATATATATATATATATATATATATATATATATACTCCCTCTTGAATAATAAATTATCAACTATTCCTTTCTACATGGTATCAGAGCCTATGGTTACGGGGCGGGTTTGGGCGGCTCTAATTGGTTCGGGACAGATGATGTTGAAGCCTGAACGTTCATGCGTATACACGGATATACAGACTCTCTTCTTAAGGTGGAGTTAGGAGCATATGCAACTACACGGATTGGCTTCAAAGGTGGTTTTGACGCGCCCAAGGTGGAGCAAGACGTTGTGGTTGGCACACAATAGTGGTGTGGATGAAGTGCCGGTTTGGTCCTGTGGTCGAACGGATCAAGATGACAATATGTTGGATCTTCGGGTGTGTTCGACTGGCGGGAACGAATAAATGTAGCAGGAGTGGTAAGGTTGTTCGGCTGGCGGAAACGGATTGAGTGCTCAAAAAGGGGGGGTGACAATGGAGTTGGTAATTTAGTCTTACATCGGGTAGGAGGTGAGATCATTAGGTGTAGATAATTGGAATTGGTTCAGGCCTTATATGAGAATTCTCTTTTAAGCCGTATGGGCCAATTCAATATACATGCAAAGGTATCCTGGAGAAGAGAGACTTGGGACATCAACATTTGTGGATACTGACATAGGCACATGAGGCGGATCATGCTGCTCATACTCTCAGCTCCCCCGATTGTCGGTTCTCTCCGACTGTCGGTTTCCTCCTGAGAGACTATCAGGTGACTGTCGGTTCCCTCCTGAGATACCATCATTCCTCGGTAACTCAAAAGGACATGGAATCATATCAATTACGATGCCACTTTCATTCTCCCCCTCTACTAGCATTAGTAGAGCCATCATCGAACAAAAAACTCAACTCCGTCTTCTCCCCATAAAATGGTTCAAACTCCCGGAAGGTCACGTCCATGCTGACAAACAGTCTTCTTTCAGTGGGACACCAACACTTGTATCCCTTCTGACTTGATGAGTAGTCCACAAAAATACATTTAACTGCTCGTGGATCCAGCTTACTCACCATCGATCTGTAATCTCTCATGAAACATATGCATCCAAATACTCTGGGTGGAATACTAAAGACATTCGAGCCTAAGAGCATCTCACATGGTGTCTTCATCCCTAATACTCTTGATGACATCCTGTTGATTAGATAAGTTGCTGACATAACGGCTCACTCCACAAGAACTTAGGCACATTCATCATAAGCATCAATGGACGTGCCACTTTCAGTAGAAGCATATTCTTGCGTTAAGCCACCCTATACTGAGCAGGAGTGTCTGGACAAGTGGTTTGATGAATAATTTCCTGACTAGAGATGAAATTAGCAAACTCCTTGTTGGTGTACTCGGTCACATTATCAATTCGAAGAATCTTTACATGTACTCCAAACTGGGTCTTCACTTATGTCGAGAAGTCTTGAAAATATTTGTATACCTCAGATTTTTGCTTCATCATGTAGATCCAAGTCATACGTAAGTAGCAATCAATGAAAGTAACAAACCATCTAAATCAACTAATAGAAGTAGTAGGACAGGTCCCCAAACATCAGAATGAACCAGTGCAAATGGTTCAAAACTTCGAAGACAGACCATTTTATAAGTAGAACGTGTATGCTTTCCAAGTTCACAAGTATTACTAAATACCTTTTTTTTTGTCTACTTTATTCATTATCTTAGGTTCTAATTTATTCAAACTATCAAAAAATAAACGTCCCAAGCTGCAGTGTTGAATCATTGCTTCTGCCTCTGGCCCTCCACTAACAGTAACATCAAGCATTGCAGCCTCCTTGTGCAGGTACCAAAGGCTATCACGCCTGATGTCAGTCCCAAGTGTTTTTCTCGTGCCCTTCTCTTGGAAAGAACACATATCTCGATAAAAAGAACAGTGCAATTCAATTGGTCAATGAGAGAGCTAACATGAAGTAAGTTGACCAAAAAACGAAGGAACATGTAATACAGATGACAGGGTAACAGATGAAGTACAATGGATCGAGCCAATACCCCTGATGGGTTGGGATGTCCCATCAATAGTTTGAACTGTATCATGATGCATATGCTTGCTTGGATAATATAATAAAAACTCACTAGATGCACCTGTGATATGCTTAGATGCACCTGAGTCTATGATCCAATCAGTATGAGATTTAGTAGATGCAAGTGCCTGAACTAGGATACCTCTGTCCGTATGAGCGTAACCAGTAAGTTACCAAGGTAGGCAGTGTCATCGAGATCCTGAGTGGCCTGTCCTTTGCCCTTGGGCCTCTCAACTTGAAGCTTGAACTGGCATAGTTTCTCCAGCTCTGTCATCTCAGCTCCAGTCATCTTAGGAGTAGTCTGGGACTCCTCTGCCGCAGCTAGGTGAGCAACTCCTCAGCCGCCACATCTCCTGCCTATTTGACATGTACGTCCATCTCTCTGTCCTCTGCCTCCTTTGCCACGACCAGGATTACGGGGGTAAGGGCAGTTGTAGCGGAGGTGTCATTTCTTCCCGCAATTGTAGTACTTCTATTATCACTGATGGGAGTACTAGGAACCACCAATGTCGAGCGGACAACAGGTGAGGTCTCGCCTTTTATTACCTTCTGTCGGATCTCCTCTTGTTCCATCGATGCAACAACCTCATCCAAGGATGGGAGAGATGACAGATGACACATTACTGTCCTCCTAGCCTCACTTAAGTAATTTCTCGTCCCTTCAAGTCTGATGTCATTGGGCATCAACTCTATTACTTTCATCACCTACGACGGTTCTGGTGCGGGCATGACTGCTCTACTCGATGAGGTCTTCTCTAATTTGACCTGAAACACCTTGGCCACCCCCTCATGTATCTCCTTCAGCTCCTGA
>JANAVB010008609.1:0-64642 GCA_029216955.1 Iris pallida | reverse complement strand
CTTTTTGATGCAGAAGAGACAACCTCTGTACCCGTACGTCGTTTCGGTTGATCATCCGAAGGTTCGGCCTGACCCCCTGGGGATGCGGCAGGGACACCTCGATGATCCACCTCTGGCGGACGGTACGATCGAACCCTAGACGATGTGTTTCGGTCACCGCTAAGGGGTGCCCACAACAAGACTGGTCTCCCTATCATATCGGGAGGCACGGCAGCCATAACACAGTAAAATTTGGCGGTTGAGAAAAGAATCGACGGTCGTGGATTCTGGACGGCAGCGTAAAGCGAGCTCCGGTACATCCGGCATTATAGTAATGCCAAGTTCGTGCACCATCCAGCAAGCCCAGCATACCCCAGGGTGATACTGGGATTATCCAACATTAACTGAGCATAGCCAAATTGTCGTAAAAATGGCTCGGTAAATACGGTTCCAGGTAGCACTGGTTCTTGTTCCGGTACACCAGATGGGACGGCCGGATACTTTGCAACAGCAGAATCCCTATGGAGGCAGAGTGGTGGCATCTTCACCCGAATCCATCAAATTTTCACCGGCCTCAAAACCGAAAAGACAGTCCTACTTGGTAATCTCCTACCCTGAAGGCGGGATAAACCTTCCTGCAAACAGGAATGGCAGAATGCAACCAGCTCCTCTGGTGGAAACGACGAAGGAATGCATCTCCAGCCCTATGGTCTTCCGAACCCGGACTCATTACATTTGGATGGTGTAAAATTAACCACCCCATCAGATGAAATGGCAGTTCGGCACGCGGGAAGTTGTCATTTCTACCGCGATCGTGGACCACGTTTCCTGCAAACTCCCATAAACCTCGCAGCAGGTTACACACCATCGCGGGGAGTAGAGCCAGGCGCCGGCCGAAAACTAACTTCACTGCTGGCAGGATTAAGTTCCGAGTCACCCTCTCTACGGAGCCTGACCACCCGAGAAGACGTAATCCCGAAGCCAAACCATAAGATACGCAGCTAATACTGCTTTCGACGACATCTAATGAGTAAGATGTCAGAAATAGCTGTAGGAGCGTTCATCCGATTGCTGGTCCTCGTTCTCCCGGGGATTTTTTCACCTAACCTGCTCATTTCGGAGAGCACCTCGCTACGGGAAAGCGCTGGCGGAGTAGAGAACTGCGAGGGATCCTCCTTATCTTACTTAAAGACGTAATCTCTCTAAGCGGTCACGTGAGACTGCGACCCGCTCTTATCCCTCTTCTGTATATAGTAATGATGACTCGCCACTTCCTTGAAGACGGCCATCATTTCTTCAGCTTTGTCCCCCAGGACTTGGAACTCTTCGTTGGTCGGGAAGTACTCCTTATTGGGTTCTGATCCCCAAGGGAGCTTTGATACCTGTGTATTTCATAAAGTGCAAGGCCTAGCTCCTCCACCGGAGTGAAAATGGTCCCGGTATGGGTATCAAACATCTCCAGGAGCACGAGGAACATATGTCGGTTGATGTCAACACCTGTCTGAGTAGCACGAATCGTGGCAGTTAGCCCCATCTTTGGTGTTTGGTTTGAAACCGTGACAGCATCCAGAGTGTCAGCTTATCCCATTTGGCGACATAATGACACCAACCCTCTACCCGAAATTCACCTTTCGGGTACGATCGCTCCATCAAAGCATGCGATTGGCAAAAGTCAAAGCACCAAAGGCAACTGTATTGACGGGAATGTCACTATAAATGCTCCCAGGGCGTAGAGTCCGCCAGGTAAAAGAAGGCCCAGCCCGCACGCGGTCAAAGTATCCCTTTGATCGGATCTCGCAAAAAAAGAATCGGCGGAGGTGGAGTCGATCTTGATGATGCCTGCCACCGCTCCCCCCTGAGATGGGGTTAGATCCCAAGACATCCTCCTCTTGGAAGCAAGTCGACAGAAGGCCGTTAAAGGCCATTGATGTTCGAGTTGCTTAACAGTCATGTGCACTCCCCTTGCTGTAAAGAACCAGTCTTTCTTGACCTTCACAACTTTGCTTCAGTAGAAGTAAGGCGGTCCCCAAACAGGAACTCAGGCTTCAAAAAGGTCACTTTATCAGATGTGACAGACTTCAAAACACCACGCTCCATCATCCGTTTGAGGAACCCACAGGGTTATTCCCGGATTTAAGTCATTCTTTCGGGATGCTGATCCAGCATAATAGCAGCTTGAGCAGGGTTTATTACTTCCTCATCAAAATCTACTCCCATCTGGCAGAGGGCAGCGTCCAGAAGTACTTCATTCAAGAGTGGGACAGTCATCGACACTAGCAAAGATTCAAGAATGTTAGAAATAACAAAGGAATCTGAGCCTTTTCAAAAACGCATAGCGCGTCTGAAAAAGAAGCTTCAGCGCATCATCAGGGTGTAAACCCATACGCATCAGCGACGGAGCTTCAGCGCATCATCAGGGTCTAAGCCTATGTGCGTCAGTAGTGGAGCTTCAGCGCATCATCAGGGTCTAAGTCCATGCACGTCAGCAGTGGAGCTTCAATGCATCATCAGGGTCTAAGCCCATGCGCGTCAGTAGTGGAGCTTCAGCGCATCATCAGGGTCTAAGCCTATGCGCGTCAGCGGTAGAGCCTCGGCGTATCTTCAGAGCTTAAACCCATGCACGTCGGCGGTAAAAATCTCGGCACATCATTAAGACTCAAGGTCCATGTGCGTTGGTGTATGAAGATGAAACTCACCAACCACCGCCGGTCGAATATCGACAGGCAGACGGGAACGTCAGTCGCGGCAGCCTCTACAGGCTCCTTTTCTTTGCCTCTTCCCTTGCCAGCACCGCTGCGAGGAGTCTTGGGAGCCATCGCTTGAGAGAAGAAAGTTAGGGTTTTTGTGAAGAAGAAACTCTAAAAGCAAAGGCAAGGAGAGGAAGAACTCTCTCTCTCTCTATCTCACGCCTATTTATAGGCACGGTCGCACGCGTGAATCGATGAAGTGTGACCTCAGCCGTCGCCTCGGACTCTGTGAAGAGATAACCGCAAATAAATCCAAAAAGATCATCATTAATCTTTTTGGTTATCGAGGCGTTATCATTTGCATTAACTGAGCGGAGCATGCGCCTCGTCCCTGATGCGCGGAGTATCTATGCACCCCAACAGTCATGCGTCCCAACCGCCATGCTTCTTATTCAAAGTATTCCAAAACTTGTCCAAAAGTTTTGAAAACTTTGAAGGGGGTCTTGTAGAAGCATGGAATTTCAGAACCAGAAAGCCTATACGCCAGACATTACATGCGCCAGAGCTCAGACAGAGTACTTTACAGCAAAAACATCGAATATAGACATTGAAAGAGGACTTTTTATTTTTTAAAGTCTATTACATGTTTAGAAAAGATTGTACAAAGGAAAATTTCTACAAAAGAAAAGATCCTAAGTCTACAACCAGCAGCCACCATGCGTCCTCAAATAGGCGCAGCAATCACCATGTGCCCTCAGTCAGGCGTATCCTACCATGCACCCTTAGCAGGGTGCATCCTTTTCAGCAGCTTAGTTATGTACATCCTCAGTTATGTGCATCCCTTCGGTAGCTTAGTTATGTGCATCCCTTCAGCAGCCCAGTTATGTGCCGCTCTTCCAGCCAGGCTCACCGCCGTCTAAATGCTTCGACTAATAAAACATTTATTGAGCAGAACGAGGGTGGCAATCAACCCTCTAGTTGGAGGAAGAGCTCCCCAAACCGAGGAAGAGAAGAGCACCGCAAGCTGACCTGTGGCCAGGGGAGGCTTCAAAAGAGCCTCCAAAGGCGAAAGAAGACCGCAATCGAAACTGCGGCTAAAGGAGCAGCTTTCAACACAACCAGAGTGGGCGACACCAACTTTGAAAGAAGAAAGAGCCCCCAAAGCCGCAGCACCGCCATTCCGATCTGCGGCTCTTCCAGAATAACGAAGACGAGGCTCGAGCATTCCTATCTTTGGATGCAACAGACACCTTCCGCCTGCCTCGAAAGCCCTCGACTCCGACTTTTGGATGTAATAGTCACCTTCAAGTGCATCAATGAAGACATTGCGTCGCATCTTCACCCTCGAAAGTATCTCGTCAACAGAATACATCCGAGTAAACAAGTTCATGTCGGAAGAACGTGAGAGAACGAGAAGCAAACTCTCTCCATGCCACTATTTATAGGCCGGATAAATCAAACCCATGCGCCAAGTGGATGGCTCTCCGAATTTCGTGCAATGAATTTGCATTAGATGGATGAACCGGACGCCTCGAATTCAGCCAAGTCAAAACGGCTATTTAAAGCACTCAAAAATCGTAACAGTCGTACCATTAAAGACGTGTCACAAAGCGGATGTGCCGGCCAGACAACGCATCACACAGACGCGCCCTTTAAACATCAAGCGCATTACACAGACGCGCCAAGCACTGAACATGGATCCGCCCCCATGTGTCTCCATACGCCTAGTAGAACGCCGATCGATGCGCCCACTCAGCTGTCCATCGAATGTCAAAAAAAATATTAAATGCTGAACTGACAGAGTTGGCAGTACGCCTCCCGAAGTCTGAACAGTTCAGAAGACGAAGCATCGCCAACGTCAGCATTATCATTGCTTTCCTCCGACGACTACTGCCACGTGGCCACCTAATCATCGCGCATGCGCCTCCGCAGCCATGCACCTAAATCTGCATGCGCCTTAAAAGCCATGCATCTCGGACTTTTCATTGATCCCTAAAAACAGAAGAAAAGTCACCATTAAAGCTCTGCATGTGCCTCAAAAGCCATGCGCCCCAGACTTCTCTCTGATCCCGAAAGACAGGAGTTAAGTCACTACTGAAGCCTCGCATGCGCCTCAAAAGCCATGCACCCCGAATGGTTCGTGACTCCTAAAGGTTACGAGCCAAAGCCTCCTCATGCGCCCAATCCTAGGCACATCCTACCAGATCATTTCCCATCAAATTCGAGATCTCTGAGCCATGGGTCGATGACACGTGTCCTTTGACTTAACTCACCCAAGATCTCAGCAATAGAAAGATCTTCTCCTCTGCTACTTGTCGGCCCACAACAGCAGCATGAAGAATTCAACCCCTCGATCAGGGTGCATCGTTCATACGCCTCCATCAGCAATTACCACGTGGCGTCCCCGCATCCAAGCGCATCCTACATATGCGCACATGAGCAGCCAGCCTGCAGACTATAAATAAGAGGGATCATTTCCTTCCTACACACACAACGAACGGAAAAATAAACGAACATACCACCAGAGAGACAGATACAGACACTCAACGTCTCCCTCCTCTCAGCAAGCTCCAGCACCCAGAGCAATCCAGACCTTCAGAGAACCGATAACCGTCGTCAGATTGTCAACGGAGTCAACGCATTACCACTTACTCCATCGGCACAAGGGACCCAGATAAACAAAAGTGTACTCCTAGGACTACATCTAAGTCCTATATTGTAACACTGTTCTGTTTGTATTGAAATTTGCAATAAAAGAATTTTAATGGCAAACACTTATAAAACGTGCTTTTTATCCAAAGAGCACTACTTCAACTTGCAAGCCTTTAATCCGAGGGACTTGCCGACTTCTGGAACATGATGAAACTGAGATATTTTTAAGTCTTTTGTACAACTCGACCAACTTCTAGATTGAACCAAAACTAACACTGTCTTGGCTACGAGCTATAAGCTTAGATTTGAAAGTGAAAAGCTTTGATAGAACACTTGAATGAATAGAGAAGAGAGAATGGAAATGTGTGAATAGAATCAAGAACTCTCCTCTATTTAAAGTATTTTTTTGGATAGAACTCGGGCAGAGTTCGGTAGTCCAACGTTCAAAAATTTGAATATTTGGAGACTATTCTTCAGGGCCGACGTGTTTCTCTCATTGGCTTGGCAGGATACTACAAACGCTTCGTGAAGGACTTCGCGAAGATTGTATTGCCTCTGACTCGTCTTACTCAGAAAGGAGTCGCATTCGAATGGTCAGACGACTGTGAAGTTTCCTTCTAGGAGTTAAAGCAACGGCTCGTCTCGGCCCCGATACCCGCACTTCCAGAAGGGACTGAGGGATTCCAAATTTTTAGCGATGCTTTCTGTCAGGGTTTGGGGTGTGTGCTGATTCAAGGAATAAGGTGATATCTTTTGCTTTCCGACAGCTAAAGCCGTACGAGAAGAACTATCCCACCCATGACCTGGAGTTAGCGACAATTGTGTTCACATTAAAACTATGATGATACTACCTTTATGGTGTGGCGTGCAGGATTTACACGGATCACAGGAGCCTCAAGTATCTATTCACTCAGAAGGAGCTAAACTTGCGGCAAAGGCGTTGGATTGAACTAATCAAATATTACGACTTGACTATTGACTATACACCGGGCAAGGAAAATATTATGACA
The DNA here is from genome assembly GCA_029216955.1 of Iris pallida. Lineage (NCBI taxonomy): Eukaryota > Viridiplantae > Streptophyta > Magnoliopsida > Asparagales > Iridaceae > Iris > Iris pallida. Next base: position 58,314 of record JANAVB010008609.1, on the reverse strand, counting down.
GACGCTCTGAGTCAAAAATATATTGCCTCGTTATCCATCAACAACAGACTACTATGAGATTTAGAAGAGATGGGCATCGACCTCCGTATTCGATTCAGGAGAGTATAGTTGGCGCAGTTGTAGCTAGAGCCAAGCTTATGGGAAACGATCAAGACTGCTCAGAAAGATGATCCATACCTGAAGAAGATGCGAAAGCTAATCTCAATGGGTAGGAGACCGAATTTATGGAAGATAAATCCGACATGCTTCGATTGAAAGGTAGGCTATGCATTTCGGATGATTTAGAACTTAAAAAGGAAATGTTGATAGAAGTGCACTATACGAAGTACTCCTTGCATCCAGGTAGCACCAAGATGTACAAGGACCTCCGTACGAACTTTTATGGCACGAAATAAAAAGAAATGTGGCACTCTTCGTGTCGTAATGCATGGCCTGTTAGCGGGTGAAAACTGAGCATCAGAGGCCGGGCGAGGAGATGCAGAACATAGCAATTCTAGAATGGAAATAGAAGAACATGTGAATAGATTTTATTGTTGGTCAGCCAAAGATGTCATGAAGAAATGATGCCATCTGGGTCATTGTTGATCGGTTAACCAAGTCAGCACATTTTATTGCCATCAAAGTTACTTGAAGTGTCGACCGCCTGGCTCAAATTTATCTTGACGAGATAGTGCGGCTGTACGGAGTTCTAGTATCCATCGCCTCTGACCGAGATGCTTGATTTCTATTGCACTTTTGGAGTAGCCTTCAGTCGGCTCTAGGTACCAAGTTGAACTTCAGCTCGGCTTACCATCCCTAGACCGACGGCCAAACGGAGCACGTGAATCAGATTCTCGAAGCTTGCTATGGCTCTGCACAATTAACTTTAAGTTAAGTTAGGATGTCTATTTACCTCTGGCCGAATTTGTATACAATAACAGTTATCAATCCAACATTCAGATGGTGCCGTATGAAGCCTTGTACAGACGGAAGTATAGATCACCCATTTGCTGGGACAAAGTCAGAGAGCGACAGATTCTCGGCCCGGAGTTGGTGGAACAAACCATACAAAAAGTTTGGCTCATTCGAGAAAGATTGAATACTGCACAGATTTGGTAGAAAAGCTATGTCGATATCCATCGTCGATCCCTCGAGTTTCTAGAAGGTGATCACGTATTTCTTAAAGTGACGTCCATGCGAGGAGTTACGCGATTTGGTGCAAAGGAAAACCTGAGTCCAAGATTTGTTGGGCCTTTCGAAATACTCAAGCGAGTTATCGCAGTGGCATACCAAATTGTCCTGTCGCCAGCGCTAGTGGATGTGCACGATGTCTTCCACGTCTCTCAGTTATGGAAGTATGTACACGATCCAAGCTATGTGGTAGATTTTGGTCAGCTGGAGATGAAGGCTGACTTATCATATGTTGAAGTGCCGGTCCAAATCATAGAGCAGGAGGATAAACTGCTTCGGAATCGAGCGATCCCTCTTGTCCTCATGCTCTGGAGAAATCATTCGGTCGAGGAGTTGACCTGGGAGCTTGAATCAGAGATGAAGGAGATATTTTCTTTATTGTTCTCTTAGAGGTAGGTTTTATTCTTAAGTTTCGAGGATAAATTTTTTCTTAGTTGGTTATGGTGTACGTAGTGCCACGTCCCTGCATCATGCCTCATTTTTGTCCATAGGATGCGCGAGAAAAGAACATTGTTGCTACCAATTCAGTCAAAATCGATAGATTGGGATCAATTGAATCGGTCGAACGGGAACGATTGAATTAAGATCCTTTTCTTATTATGGAAAGGCTTCTTCGGAATCAAGTCCTATATTCAGTAGGTTGCACCTCGAGGATAGACTTTGCGGCTGAGTCGGAAGAGGCCTGTGAGACACCGTCTCACTGTATCAGAATTTATATACGGGTACGTATTTTGAGCCGTATTTCATAATTCTTGGTTTTCGAAATATTTTAAAAATTTTCCAAGGTATAAATTTATCTTGACTTGGTTTAATTTGGTTTGATTCAAACTAGCTTGTTTTGTTTGGTTTGGGTTGGTTGTACATGAAAAAGGATTTTGTATAAAAACCCACCCCTCTCTCTCTCCTCCATTTACTTTTCATTTTCTTCTTCCTTCCATTTTCTTCTACAACCTAAGGCAAGTACATCTTGCCAAATGTTGGACAAATATGATTTTAATTGTTCCATTCTCTTTATTGCTACATTCTAAAATATTTTAGTTCTTCGTATTTTGTATATTGGGGGATAACTTCTTGTAGATCTAAGTTTATGTTATTTTCGGATTTCTTGGGTTATGATCTATCAAACTTCATTATTTTCAAGTTTTGATTATTTTATGTTGTAGAGAATTTTGTTCTACCCCATTTTGACCTTTGAAATCCTAATTTGGAGTTATTTTGACCAAGTTATGGACATTTGAAGTTTTTGGGTTCCTTGGAGTTCATTCTTGGCCAAGTGGGGAAGAAGAACAGTGCATCGCCAGTCTTTGGACGCATAGCCTGTGGGCGCATAACACTGTACATGTGCCAGTATTTGGGAGCATAGCCTTTGGGCACATAGTCTCATTTGGGCGCATAGTATTTCCTTTAGGCGCATAGTTTCCTTTGGACGCATAGTATTTCCTTTGGGGGCATAGTTCCCTTTGGGCGCATAGTGCTCTTTGGGCGCATAGTGTTTCCTTTGGGCGCATAGTTCCCTTTGGGCGCATAGTCTCCTTTGGGCGCATAATGTCCCTTAGACTCATAGTATTTGTGTGGGCGTATAACATTTTATGTGGCTCATAGTGTTTTGTGTGGGCTCATAGTGTTTGTGTGGGCACATAACATTTCATGGGTGCTCATAGCCTTCATGTGTACTCATAGTCTTCATGGGTGCTCATAGTCTTCATGGGTACTCATAGTCTTCATGGGTGCTCATAGTCTCCATGGGTGCTCTTAGCCTCCATGTGTGCACATAACCCCCTGGTGCGGGCGCATGACCTCATGTACTTAGTCGTACACTTCCATGTTTTCTAATCCGTCTAGGTTGCACCCCTCTAGACCTATCATGACTCCTTTTGTTTATTAGTATATTTCGTATCTTCCTGCTGGTTCCTTGGGCTTTGACACGATCTTAGTACGTCTGACTTGGCTGTTTGGGGCAATGATTCTTACGTGCCGGTACGACACAGAATTTCCATGCGTCGGTGCAGTAGCCATTTCACTATTTCACTATTTTGCCCGTTTAAATTATTTTGTAGCCAGAGTCTGGCAAACCTTAAAACATGAAAGTTTTAGATCTTTGTTTTGGTTTCAAGAATCTATTTGTCTCACTTTAACTGGAGATTTTCATGTGATTTGATAGTTTAATTCCGCAAAAAAATATATATGATTTTTTTAGCATGCTTTCTGTACTCGGCCTAAATTGCGACGACCTATCTTAAATAGAATGACAATTTCTTATCAAGGTTAGAATATTTTGCATGATTAGAGAATAATTTGTACACCCTTATACACTCAAATATTAGCACAGATTCAATTATTGTTTTATGCCATGTAGTTAATATCTCTATTCCTTCTCACATGTTATGATAAGCCTTTCGTCAAGATCTTTCTACATGCTATCTTATGCCTATGATTTGCTTAACTAGATAGTGGCCCGTTGTGGTACACTTATGATTTATGCCTTCTTTCTTTGCTTAACACAATAGTGACCCGTAGCGGTGCACTCAAGTTACATGTCACTTCTTTTCTTAACATGATTGTGGCCCATCGTGACGCACCCCTAACAAGTACTCTTAACATGATAGTGACCCGTCGTGGTGCACTACAGACAAGTAACATGACATGACAAGACATGAACCATGAATGCTGTTGCGACGACTTTATTGGCTTACAAGTAATGAATGATCTGGACACCATAGGTGTTTCTCTTGAGTGTGTTTGTACAAGCTATATGTTCTGTATTGCATCATGTCGAGGACATGAATTCCTGATTTCCTACGGTCAGGGATTCATACTGAATTTGACTAAGTTAATGACTAGATTGATCAGGTAGATCATACAGAGATTTCTCAGTCACAGGCAATTCCGTTATCTGGGAGCTTTAAGTGGACTTGTAGCATGCCATCGAGTAGGACACATTTCCAGCATACTGTCATGTGTTGCACCTCCCAAGTCACCATGGGATACATTTGTCTCTTGGACGATGTATCCACTTAATACAACTCTCAACCTGCGGCAGGATAACTGGATAGCTGCAGGGCTTGTGACTGTAGAAATATCTCGTTGCATCTTGTTAGTAACTAGGCTTGTGATAACCTTAGTTAGCTAATATATCAAGCCGTACTTATTGTTTGGCCGTGATTGATGGATGGAGTCAGTCCAGTCCAGTCTAGTTTCATCTAGGCAGTATCCATAAGTTTATTTTAGTACTCTATGGTCTATGCTTTACTTTCATCGATAAATGGTCGGAGACAAAGTTCTATTTAGGAGAAGGGTTACATTCTCGGTCCTAGTTTGGTTTACGGGTTGTAACTTGGCTTCCGGAATGGTTCCTAAGTTATCCTATCATTTATCGTTCTATTTAGTACTCACATGTTCTACATGATCCTTATACTGCATAACGATTAGAGACTAAGTTCTGTTCAGGAGAAGGGTTACAACCCAGGTCATTGTTTGGTTTAAGGGTTGTAACTTGACTTTCGAATTAGTTCCTAAGTCCACTTATCATTCTCTTTCTATATAATTCTTACATGCTCACATGTTCAATTATCTCACAAGCTATACATGACCCCCTATGTCGGGTCACCATGCTCTTATGACCCGTCTATCTCACAAGTTCACATGTTCAATTGCCTTTACATATTCTCAAGCTTCTGTTTACTTAACATGTCTACACTTTACATTATGTTGCATGATAATTACTTTATGCTCCAAGATGCTTACTTATTGTCTCCCTATGTTCGAGATAAGTGCATTGGTAGTGCACGAGTCTCGATCTGCTCTTACTCATTTGTATCTCTAATTGTTGATGTTAGTGATTGCTGGTTTTAGTTCATAGTTTGGCTTCCTTTATGGTACTTGCTATTGGGGGTCTGACCCCACTGGTTTTGTTTGGCCAGATCTGATAGAGAAGCCCATAGGATCTTCTGCATCATTTACTCGACGATGACCATCCAGAGCACCAGAGTACCCAATTGGGTTTCTCATTTTATTCTTCCAATGGTTATGTACATTATTATTTTGTGGCGTTTAGCCTCCGAGCACGTGTTTAGCTCGTGTTTTGGTCCTTGACCTTTAGCCTACGGGCATAAACATGATGTGTGTATTCTAGACTGCAACTAAAGCTTATCATGTATGACTAATACTCTTGTTAGTTTCTCCATCTTGTACTACTAGCTTCATGATCATCCATGTATATATGGTTTGGGACGCTTTACTATTGTATGTCAGATGATCGTACTTCTTGCACTTGTATAATTGCCTGTGATTGAGATACCTAGGATTGCTGGACCTACGATCGACTGTTGGCTTGTAGAAGTAACCCCTATGTCTTGACAACTTATACGCGATTTCAGAGTACTGGCATACTTTGGTTTTACGTAGCTGGCCTTGTCCGTCCTTACTTGCCAGTATTCTGGTTCTGGGACGTGACACGGTTTTAGTGGTGGCCCATACAGGTCTGATTTTTCAGATATGTGGGGGTTACTGATGTTTAAATATCTCAATCACGATTATCTTTATTGATATCCTTCGTATTATTCTCTACCCCCGATCCTTTGACTTGATATCTGCCTTGATCGTTGATCTCTTCTGTTCCTTCGATTTAATCCTTGTGTCCTTTAACTTTCAGGGGCACTGTTCCTAATCCTTCCGATTACCTTGTTTGGGTTCTGCCGATGGCAGGTCATCAATCTTCTATTAGGCCAGTTGTGGAGGATCAGTCTCAACATTCAGGTACAGAATCGAGAGTTGACTCGATGACAGAGATGTCAGTCCATCCCGATCATCCCGCTGTGCCCGTACAACCAGCAGTTCGAGCGGAGGTAGTTCCAGATCAGTCTGATGTACCTGTACTCATAGGGATTATCAAGAAAATGATGGAGTCACAACAACGACGATATCTCATTCTCCAAGAGAGTATCCATATGTTGATAGACCACAGTATGCAAGGAGTACCAGAGGAATTTCAAACCGAGGACTTGTATTCGGAAGAAGTACAGATTGGAGCCAGACAGTACCAGTCATCTAGTCATTCAGCATATCGAGCTCGACCTACCATAGAGACAGTACGAGAGCACGAACCTATAGCCAAGAGAACCACATCCAGAACTGCGGGTCGTAAGAGGTACCATTCACCTGTATCTGGCTTTTCACCCCGACGTCCATCACAAGTACCAGCAGACCAACGTCCATACCAGCACCGGGAGTTACCAACCGTATGTTCCTTCTGTGGAAGGGAAGAGAACACTCATCTTACTTGTCGGAGGGCTAACTTTTTATGTTTATCATGCGGTTCACCAGGCCACATGATAGGAATTTGTTCCCGGAGGAGTCAAGGTGGATCGTCATCCTTCTAGCCTTCCAACCAGCAGGCACCAGCGCCAGTTCAATAGCAGCAAGCTCAAAGGCAGAGAAACCAGCAGCTGTATCGGACAGAACTGTAAAACCCCTATTTTTTAATTATTATTTATTATTATTTTATTAGACTTAAAAATAAATTTATACAATTTATGGTTTTTTATTATTAAAATGACCTTAGCCATTGTTGAGTTTTGGAGTACAAGGCGACAATAAATTTTGGCATGAAAGATGTAGCAGTGTGCCTTGACTAGGGCACTAGCCATGTTGGGGGAAGCCTAACCATAGTGAAGACCGAACTAGGAAAACCAGGCCAAGTTGCAACTTAACCTCAACCGATAAACTAATTATTATTAATTTAATTTTTGACTTTTTAAGTGATCCGGTTTGACCAATTCAGCCCGAACTGGGCCCGGACCAAACCCAAGCCCATATAGGCACGTGGGAGACCAAATATGGCCATGCAGGCATATTTTATGTGTGTACAAATATTTTCTTAAATTATTTTAAGACTTGGTGAATATTTTCTAATTAATTGTTTATTTGTACAAATATTTGTATTATTATTAATTGATAATGTTTTCCAATAATTGTAATATTCTTCTGGACCCGAATAAGGGTGTGTGGCAAAGTTTACCCAAAATCCACCATTGGGTTATTTTGTTATCCTATTATTAAAATTATTTTTGGTGATGATTAAATAATCATATTTATTTTATTAGATATTATTATTTGAATTAATAGATATCTATGCATGGTTAAATGCATTATACTGATGGTTGGATAATACTAAGATTTATTTTTGAAATTTTAGAGATTTATTGTGTAAATTAAGATATATACATATACATATGGTTATATATATATATTTATACAAACAAAAGATTTAAAAAGAATTAGAAAAAAAGAAAAAAAATTGATTTAACAATATGGGTGGTCGGCCCCACCCGACCACCATAAGTGTTGCAGCCGCATGCGTTAAAGGGAGGGCCCCAACCCTAATAAAGTAAGCAAATAATAACAGCAGCCTTATGCTGAAGTTGGTCGACCCCCTTAAGAACTCTATTGTAGTCGACCACAAAATTCTCCCCCTATATATATGATCTAAACCTTAATAATTCTTCTTCTCTCATCCTCTCTCCTCTGCACACCCCATACCATCTCTTCCTCCTTCCTCTTCTCTCATCCGCTTAGCCCCCATGACCCTCTTCGAGATCCTCTAGATGGATTTTGATCTAACCATCTAACTGACTCAAAAAATCGAGATAAAGTTAGGAAAAAAATTAGAATTTTGAACCGTTAAAAACTGAATTGAAACGACAACTTTGTAGAAGCATGAATTTTTTTTAGCAAATATAGAACATGCACCTAAGACAAGTGAAGCTCCATGCGCCCAGTAAGTGTAACTCTATGCGCCCAATGAATGAAGCCTCATGCGCCCAGTTCAAGTGCAACCCCATGCGCCCAAGACTAGCTCCCTCGAAAGGAGGGCGCATAGCCTGAGACATGGCTATGCGCCCAAGCCTGACTCAGTCAAAACCACGATCAAAATGTGCACCAAAGTGCATGGCCACGTCAGTCTCCATTAGCAGTCGTGCACCGAAGCATGCGGCCACGTCAACACTACGACCAACCCACGATCTTGCAGCCTATATGCGCCTACACCCTATGCGCCCAAAGCAGGACTATGCTCCCACATAAGAACCAGCGTGTCTCTGTATATGGGCGCATAACATCATTCCAGCTCGAGAATGACTATAAAAGGGGGGCTTCATCCCTCTTCAAAATAGGAGAACGGAGAGCATTTTTAAGAGCCAAATTGCTGCACTTCTTGCCAGTGAGCCGAGAGTTAGCAATTTTCTTAGGTTTTCTCCCACTTTTGTAATCGGAGTGTCAACAGAGTAAAGGACCAACTGCCGCTCGATCTTTATCATCACATTCTCCAGAATTCTTTTTTGTACTCGGGGATCCTCAGCACAGGATCTCTCAGGCGTACTCGATTTGTGGTGCCTTGCGCCAATAAAAGAAAAGACAGCATTTTCTTCTTCTTTTTTGTGTGTGTCCACAAAAATGGCGACTCTACTGGGGACTACCTTTTTCTCTGACGAAAAGGTGGTGACGCAATCTGATACCGACAAAGTGGGGAGTACTCAGAAGATGCTGATCATAAAGTTCGATCAGCAGGCGTTCGAAGAGATGCTCTCGAGGGACGGTTCTACTCCCTCAAAATCAGCGAAGCCAAGCAAGTCTCATAAGAGTTGGCTTCCGAAGGCTCGCTGTGCATATCCTGCTAGTGTCATAGCAGATATGCAGCTGGAGGACTCTGCCACAGAAGTTTCCCAAATGGAGAAGGCTCACACCGTTCCGGGCTCTACTAGCCCAGTGACTTCTTTCCTGTACAACCAACAACATGGTGTTCAACACCCGAGACTTGGCAATGGAAAATACTACGATGCCAAGAATCGGGGTGTGCGACACTCTGGCCGGACCCGACGAGGCTCACAAACCAAGGAGGCCAAACTGGGAGAAAACAGCGCTGCTCTACCAGGCATGCGCCCAAGGCCATACACCCAAAGGAGTATTTGGGCGCATAACCCCAACCAGAACACTTCTGTCTTCAACAGGCTGGGCATCCAAAGCCATGTGCCCAAAGCTATGCGTCCAGGCTCTCTGGATCTATACTATGCACCCACATCAAGTAAGCTCAGACATGCTGTCAAGGAGGATACGCCCAAGGCCAGTCTCCAAGGCCTATGCGCCCACAACAAAAAGACGAACCCCAATTAGTATAGCATGTGGCTGTCTTCAAGGATATCACAGAACTTAGGTGTGGGGGTTGCCCCTACACATGAACTAAGTCTGGATGTGCCTACTCTCCTTACGAACCCGCATCCAAAGCTCGGCGATGCATACAATATGGGTTGTAAGGCAAAACACCCTTCCGCTGACTTGCACAACATGATAAATCATAAGCGTAAAGCGAAGGAGAACATAACAATTCATAGTGCACTTCCGTGCATTAGTATTATTATCAACTGTTGTTGCTCAAAAACAACAAAAGAACTTCAGAGAAAGTTCGTGTTTCGACGGCTGCACTTCTCTGACGACGAGAAGCCACTATGTGTTTCATCCAACATGGCTTCATGGGGTCCCCCTTACGGCAGCCTCAATCAAATACGGTGGACTACGAACCGAACTTTCACTCTTAGTTCCGCGAGAAGAAGAAGGAGAAGTCATCCAACAGATGGCCAACTGGCAATCACATCCGAAGGAGTCTATATAGGCACTCGATCAAAGGCAAGATTCCGTATGGACGACGAAGATTTCCAAGCCGGGGGTAGCATTCCCTCAGAATCTGAAGCAGATGACCCTTACACTGGGGGTAGCCTTCCAGAGGACGATGATCCCTCCGAATTCGATGGCGACTATCTACCTCCTCTACCTGGAGATGTAGGACTTACCCACTCAGAGACAGACAGTATCAACACTAGTTGCACTGCTTCCTCTGTTCATCCTCGCATGCTATCTACATTCATGGTAGACGGAGAAATACCTGAAAAAGCCAGTGATCAGACTAGAAAATGGCTAGAGGGTCTCGAAATAGCATTCACCAAGATCACTGATATGCTTACCAGTATCATGGCAGTTCAAGCTGCTGGAGCTGTTCCTCTACCTCAACAGAACGTCTCGGCCCATGCTAGTCCGACTCACAGCAACAACCCTCCTTCACTACAAAAGGAGTATCATTCCGTTGTGCCTCCTCCAAATCTTGCAAATATCGGGGGTGGTCCTTCGCCAAAAATGCCTAACAACCATTCAGCAGCCGTTTTCCAACACCTACTCAACCAACAGGATGCAATTGATTCCCTGGTCGCTCGCCTCGATACCATCTCACACAAAGATGAGCTTCAGAAGATGGGAATATCTCAACCGTACCCCTCTGAGTGGAAGAACGCTACTTGGACTCCTAACTACAAGCCGCTGATGCTGAACTCATTTGACGGATTGACTTCTCCTCATCAGCACATGAGGTACTTCAACACACATACTCTGCACTTGCCCAGAGATGATCCGTTCCTGTTGAAGTTATTTATTAGCACCTTACAGGGGGTAGCCTTCGAATGGTTATGCAGTCTGCCTGACGGGTGTATCAACTCATTCAAAGACTTGGAGAGGTTGTTCCTTAACAGGTTTTACAAGAGTCGCATGCATGTTAGCATGTCCACCCTCATCGAGACCAAGCAAAGGAGGACTGAATCGGTCATCGCCTCCATCGAATGCTTCAGGCGGCTGGCACTGAAGATGCCCTTCGGTATACCAGACTCAGAACTTATGGATACTTGTCGACACAACTTCCTTCCTACAGTTAAGTTTTGTCTGGGTATACATAAGTATGATACATTGCCCGCTTTCATTGGAGCCGCTGATGCTGCTGAAAACGACATTCCTGACTTAGAACTACTGGGGTTGAAGATACCCAAATCCGAAGATAAGGGCAAGCATCTTCAAACTATCCCTGTTCGTAGGGGTAAAGGAAAAGAAGTCCTGAAAGTCGATACATCCAACTCTCAGGGCGCCTTCAACAAGCCTAAGCAGACCTTCTCCTTCGACGAAGACGATGTCATCACCATCTTCCACACATTGACGAAGGACAATAAGCTGACATTGCCTCCACTATGACGTCCTGCAGAGGCGAGCCAACTCAATGATCCCAAGTACTGTCTCTATCATCAGTACGTGCATCACTCCACTAAGGACTGCATCGTCCTAAAAAAGAAGATACAATAGCTTATCGACAGCCAAGTGATCAACCTCGAAGCTGAAGATAAGGTCGTATCTGCTAACATGATCTCTCTTCAGTTTGGCGACTTTCCTCCTACAGAAGTCCCAGACGGCGTGGTCTCGATCCCCAAGGCGATAATGAAAGTCGTCAACCTACCACCAGCTCGCAACTCAACCTTGGTCCCACTCACAACTGAACATGGTGAGATCATATGGGTCCACCCGGACCTTGTCTAAGAAGTGACGCAGGGGGTAGCACCTCCCAAAGCAAGAAAGGGCAAGAAATTCAAGCCATGCCATATGGTATCCTCTACCATCTATGAGGTTCTATCTGGCAAGACGCGATCGGGGAAGACTTATCTTCGGACGTACGATCCCGTACAAGAAGAAGCAGTACCTCTTTAAGCTCCTGTTGCCCCCACAAGCTCAGAAGTCGGCCCGTCCAGGCCTCAAACCACGGACAGATCCAAGCAGAAGGAGACGCGGTTTGACAAATCTATAAAGGTGCTAGCTCCCGAAGACATGGATCGGCCCTACAACTTTGACATAATGGCTCAGCTAGCCAATACGCCTGCCAGGTTGTCTCTGTTCGATCTATTGCGACTCTCCAAAGAGACGCGAAAGGCCTTAAGTGAGACATTACTACACGCTGACTCTTACCTCGCTGAATTCAAAGCCCCCGCTGAAGATCCTGTCTCCTGTCTCCACTGCCACAGTACTATAGAAGTGGGTATATCGGGGCGATCAAGGTGGACCATATGCACATCGATCCAGGATCCTGCCTCAACATCATTCCTAAAAATTTGCTTCAAATTCTGGGAATCCCTCTGCACGAGCTATCCGCAACCAACACAACTATCATGGTCTTCAATACTGGTCGAAGTCATCCTCTAGGCAAGATCTGTCTCAAATGTCAGATCGATGATCTCCAAACGGAAGTTTCCTGCTATGTGATCGATGCCAATGTATCCTAAAACATCTTGTTGGGACGTCCATGGATACACGAGAACATGATCATTCCTTCCACACTCCACCAGTGCTTCAAGTACGTTAACAGTGACGGTATCGTGAAGACAGAGTTCGCTGATGTTGATCCTTTCAAAGGCATCGAAGCTTACTATGGAGATTCGGTACTTTACCAGTCTCAACTCCCCAAGAGGATGACAATTAAGCTGATAATGAAACTGAAGCAAGTCCATCCTCCAATGATGGTCCCCTGATTATCCGAGTTAAAGGACGTACTACTCCGAAAAGTACTCCGAAGCCTCTCACAATCTGGATGAAAATGAAGAACCCTGACAAGGTCAAACCATTGACCATCACTCTCAGCAAGACACCCCGGGAGGAACCTACGGATGCCCGTCCCCCCAATCCTGAAGAATTACCCTACGTGGTGAACTCGGCCAAGACTATGGCTCCTCTTCCAGATGATGACCCTCTCAATGAGTATGTCAATACTCATAATAATGTACCTTCGGTGGATGATGTTATCCCTGAAGAAGAACTTGCATATTTCCTTAGTAAAGGTTTATCTTTGAATTACTCCGATGTCTATCAATCTGTAAACCACTACATAGATACGATATACGCTCTAGAGAACGGCATAGGACCACACCTCTGTATGCCGGTCACAACACCTCATCCGTGGGAAAAAGTTTACCCCGAAGATATCATCTACTTCATCGTTCCAGCCAGAAAGAAGGATGAAGAGCTAATCATCTTCGGTCGTATAATTGGCGAGAGAAAGTTCGTTCAAGACTCTACTTCTCCCAAGCACAACACAGAAGCCGACTATGACTTCGGAAAACTACAATTTTTTCGATAAAGTTGGCAGGCCAAGAATATCATCCAGAACATGGGATATGACATCAAAAGCGACAAATGGCTAAATTACGGTCGAGGACGACGGTTGCCAATACGACACTTTGCTCCCCCGACAAACCTGAGAACTACTATCAACAAAGCGGTGTTGGTTTGGGCTATGTCTATCCTCCAACAACTCCTGAAAGATCAGATGATGAAGCAGATCGTTGTTCTCATTCTTCTGATTCCTCCCTCTAGGACTCAGACTCCAGTATCGGTGACATGTTTAAAGCAACTGTGTCCGTCAACATGGTTTCTGCCGACCAAATTACAGATGATGTCCAATCAATCGAACTCGAATAATGGGCTCAAAAGATAGACACCAGGTGGGAGCTGCATTTCGAACAACGGGAACCACCTACCGAAGACGAGGTCATCCAAGTCAATCTAGGAGATGAAGCATCCTTCAAACCTATCTTCATCAGCAAAAGCCTATCTGGCGATGAACGCCAATCTCTTATACAGCTTATAAGAAAATACATCAATGTCTTTGCATGGAGCTATGAAGACATGCCAGGCTTGGACCCTTAAGTCGCCATGCATTGCTCGAATATCTCGTCTAAAGCTAAGCCAGTGAAGCAGCAACAACGACGATTCCGACCAGACGTCATGGAAGCCATCGAGAATGAAGTCAAGAAGCTCATTGCCAGTGGATTCATTCGCGAGGAACAACATCCAGACTGGGTTGCCAACATCGTTCCGATCATAAAAAATAACGGTAAAGTTCGAATCTGTATCGACTACCATGATTTGAACTCTATATGCCCGAAAGATGAGTTTCCCCTACTGATCACTGACGTAATGATCGACAATACTTGCGGCTTCGAGCGGATGTCCTTCATGGATGGGTTCTCAGGCTAGAACCAGATCAAGATGTTCCCCGACGACGAGAAGCACACATCTTTTCGAACACCCTTAGGGGGTATACTGTAATATGGTGATGCCCTTCGGATTGAAGAATACAGGGGCAATATACCAGCGAGCCATGAACACAATTTTTCGTGATCATTTGCGCAAAACTGTAGAGTACTACGTAGACGATATCGCAGTCAAAAGTCGTCTCAAGGAAAACCACCTCCAAGACTTGAGAATGGTGTTCGAACTAATACGTGCACACCAACTCAAGATGAATCCAACCAAGTCTTTTCTGGGAGTCTCCAGCAACATGTTCCTTGGTTTCATCATCACTTCAAAGGACATACATCTGGACCCAGAGAAAGTGAAGGCTATTCTCGACATGCATCCTCCAAGAAACCTCAAAGAGCTACGCGGACTATAAGGAAGGCTAGCCTACATCAGATGATTCATTTCGAACCTCTCTGTAAGGTGCCAATCATTCACTCAGCTCATGAAGAAAGGCGTATCTTTTGTCTGGACTGAACAGTGTCAACGTGCATTCGACGACATCAAGGCGTATCTTACAAGCCCTCCAGTATTGGTTGCTCCAATAATGGGGAAGCCCTTCTTACTATATGTCTGTGCTATGGATCATTTTCTCGGCGTCCTCTTAGCTCAGAAGAACGAAGGCGGCCATGAACAGGCAATTTACTACCTCAGCCGCACAATGGCGGGTGCCGAGCACAGATACACACCGGTAGAGAAGGAATGCCTCGCACTAGTATTTGCCATCCAGAAGATGCGCCACTACGTGTCTAGGCAGACTATCCACATTATATCTAAAGTCAACCCTCTCAGAATACTCATGACTAAACCGGGCTCTCTCAATTCCCGTTTAGCTACATGGACAATGCTGTTGACTTCGTACGATATGATCTTCGTTCCTCTGAAGGCAGTAAAAGACCAAGCATTACCTGATTTTCTAGCAGCTTACCCCGTGCCGGAGTCATTTAAACTCTACGATAAAATCTTCGATGAAGTGGTAGAGTCTAATGCTGCAACTGAAGAAATCCCCATTTAGCTAATGTTCTTCGACGGCGCATCAAAAACCGGACCCAAAGGAATATTGTGGCTGGAGTAGGTGTCGTGCTCATGTCACCTGATCACTGGTTCTACACCGTGCATATTCTCTCGTGGAACCATGTACCAACAACGTGGCTGAATATAATGCCCTATTAATCGGCCTACAACTGGCAAAGCAATTGGGAGTTGACTATCTAGAGGCTTACGGTGATTCCAAGCTAATAGTTAGTCAGGTCCGAGGGGATTATGAAGTTCACCACGAAGATCTCATCCCCTACCACAAAGCAACAATTAAGCTGACGTCTACTTTTGCGGTATTCTTTATCGAGCACGTGCCTTGACAACAGAATATAGAAGCAGATGCTCTAGCCGGTTTCGCTGCTTCCTTGACCATTCCTACCAATACTCAGCAGTCGATCACAGTGTCGGGTCGAGAGCTATTCTGTGTGAAAGATGTCTTGCATATTCATCACAGTTACACAACGGAAACAAACGTTGATGCTAAAGACTGGAGATTTTCCTTCATAGACTACGCTGTCTATGGAATCCTCTTCGAGGACCCGAAGGAGGCAGTATCCATCCAAAGGCGATCCCTCAGATTTTACTACGACACAGCTACCAAGATGCTGTACCGACGCTCTTATGACGAGCTACTGTTACGATGCTTATCAGACACAGAAGCCAAGCATACACTCCGGGAGGCTCACGATGGAGTTTGTGGTGCACATCAACCAGGCCCCAAATTGTAAGATTGCCTCAAACGAATGGGTTACTACTGGCCCACAATGATAGCGAATGTTGTTGAATATGCAAAGAAGTGTAGAGCTTGCCAGTTCCACGCTAATTTCATTCATAAACCTTTACAGTTTCTACACCCGACAGCAACATTTTGGCCATTTGAAGCCTGGGGCATGGACGTCATAGGACCAATCAGCCCGCCATCCTCCAAAGGACATCGGTTCATCCTAGCTATAACCGATTACTTCTCCAAA
Organism: Iris pallida; assembly: GCA_029216955.1. Taxonomy (NCBI): domain Eukaryota; kingdom Viridiplantae; phylum Streptophyta; class Magnoliopsida; order Asparagales; family Iridaceae; genus Iris; species Iris pallida. The sequence continues at coordinate 42,208 of JANAVB010008609.1, read as the reverse complement.
TGGGCGAAAGCTATATCGCTCATCAAAGTAAAGACGTCAAACGTGATCAGTTTCATCAAACATTACGTTATCTACCGCTTCGGCCTACCTCACAGGATCATCCATGACAATGGTCCACAGTTCGCAAGCCATGCATTCTATCGGTTCTATGATAAAAATCGAATTCAGAATGTAGCCTCTACTGCCTATAATCCAGCAGCTAACGGGCTAGCACAAGCCTTCAACAAAACCATCATAAAACTTTTCGAGAAGTTTGTGTCTTCAAAAAAGTGCGATTGGAACGAGAAGCTCGGTGAATGTCTATGGGCCTATCGCACAACGGTTTAGACTCCAACAGGCAGTACGCCATTCTCTCTGGTTTATGGAAGCGAAGCAGTTCTTCCCCTAGAAATCCAGATTTCTTCCCTTCGAGTAGCCCTAGCCAGCGAGCTGGCTACTAAAGAGAGCTACTGTTTGCGACTCCAAGAGCTCGAAGCGTTAGACGAAAAATGCTTATTAGCTCAACAGCGTATTGAGCTATACCAAGCACGCCTTTCCAGAGCTTTCAACAAAAAGGTGAAGGAAAGGATCTTCCAAGTCGGTGATCTGGTCCTAGCAATAAGAAGATCGATGGTCATGACGCACAAAATAAAAGAAAAATTCCAGCCTAAATGGGAAGGTCCTTTCGTCATAGAATTGGTGTATTTCAACGGTGCGTACCGGCCGACCAAGCCTGACGGTGACTTACTTATGATGCCTATCAACGACAAGTTCCTGAAGAAGTACTATATGTAACCTCTTTTACATAATGTTCACATATGTTCAGTCATGTAAATGTACAGTACGATGTTTATATGATTCCAAAAAAAACTATCTAACTATTATTCGTATTTCAAGAGTCTTGAATACGCCTTGGATAATAGGTCCTCTAAATATTTCCCTAGTGGAATCATTTCCGTTTTTGACTCTGTCCAAACTCGGTTTGACGAAAATAAATTACGTCCCTATTACCTCTGAATTATTTTTCGATAATTATTTTTCCAGCAGAATAATCAAATGTTTTGCCATGTCCACATAACCTCTGAGCAAAGCATTCATCAAAGATAGTCATGTCCACACTTCCTCTGAACTATCCACTCCTCCCTAATGCTATATATCTTTCCACGTCCATATTACCTTTGGTCAGATATAGAACATCCTCTGCTATTACGTCCATATAACCTCTACTAGCAGCTTCATTCAACTTATTATCTATATTCGAACCATTCGAATATAAAACGGATAATAGGGCCACATAAAATTTCCCCAGCGAAATACCCATCAGAAATGTCCTTGCTACGTCCATATTACCTCTAGCATCGATGTTTTACAAAACCACAATCACTTCTGAAAAGATTCTATATTCAGTACTTAAACGTCTATCAAAGAGACAGAAAAAGGGTACAAGAGCCGGGATGGCCAAAAAGAATTACAAAAATCTACGGGATACATAGGCGATTGATGCTGCCCTCAGAGCTACAATCTCGGCCTCAGATTTCATAGCAGCTCGACGCCGTGCCTCTTCTTGACAAGCGGCTTCATCTTCAAAGAGGATCAGACTCTGATGCTCCCCTTCCAACCTCTCCAGCTGTCCTTGTAAATGGGCAGAAACGGTGGCAGTCATGGCAGCATGGGACAAATAATCCTCTTGTTCGGATGACACCGCCCTCTAGTCAGCTTCCAACTGGGCGATCTTGTTCATGATCTATGCAATATGATTGTGCTTCTCAATGATCTGCATAGCCAGCCTATTCTTTGAGGCAGCACGTGCCGCACTTGCAGCATTGAACTGGCTATACTGATCAGCCAGCTCGTCAATCTCCTGAATGAGGGCATCCTTCCTTACCTGAAAGGTAGCCTTCTCTGCCGCAAGAGCTATCTTCAAAGCGTCGTCCTCTGCACGGAATAGTGACGTCGGACTCTACTGCTTGATGTCTCGGAACCTGGTCACTGGATCCTCTAGGTCATTCAGAACTTTCCTCAGAGTGTTGGCCCGCTCTTCATAGCCGGCAATGCTCTCGAGGGCCACTACCTGATACTCCGCAACAGCCTTCACAGGGCCGAAGGCAGCATTCCGATTCAGGACTCCAGGAAGCTTCACCTTCAATACCGAGTAGAAAGCTCTGATGACTTCTTGAGCCATCTCCTCATCTTCAGTGGAAGTTGTCGGAGAAGAAGCTTGGAGGGTTTCTTCACTTCCGGAGGGAACGCCTGACAAGAAGCCGAACCTGACAGAGAAAGCAATATATACATCAGTAACCGAAAAGAGGGAGAAAAGGCGAAAAGAGTTGTAAATTCGTACCTTCGGCTTGCTCAACCCCAGCCTGGACTGCACCTTCAACGGTAGTTTTAGGGAAACCAGGAGCAGGCCTAAACTGTCCAAGAAGAACGATATCGAGACTCTGAGTACTCTCGAGCCTGATGTCTTCCACAAGCTCAGCCGGGACAGGGGTCGATTCGGTAACAGCTCCCTCAGTGGGCCGCTCAACTTCTCCTACTGTAGCCAGTACAGGCTCACCAACAGTTTTCTCCACAACAGCGGACTTTGAGGAGCCGGGGGCAACTTCTGTCCCTTTTCTAATGGAAGAGACTATCTTCGCGGGGGGTTCTTTCCCCTTGTCTACAAGGGAACATACAATCGTGGTCAACTTCACAACGAGCACGCAAAATTGAAGTCTAAAGATCTCATCAGAAAAGAAGCGCAAAGGCAACATACCCACAGGACGATGAGCCGATTTGACTTGGTTCACGTCTAGTTCCATCATCGCAGTTCCTATTGCAGACATATCCCCCACAGATATGTCATAGGAAAAGATGATCTTCTGATCGCCATCATGGTCTAGGCCTTTGTCCTGATCTTTTCGCTCAACTCTTACAACCAAAGAAGATCCGCCCTCATCCATCGGCTGAGGACGGACAGGGGACACCATTGTCACGTCCACCTCCTCAAAGATACCAGCCTCTGTTTTAAATTCAGGGTCCTCTGCAAAGGACAAACGCAAGGGTGAGAAAGCTGCTAAAGGCTTGACCAGAATGGCTATGAAATCTAGGAAGGGATCTACCTCCTGGACAATAATAGCCCGTGACACCGTTCCTCCTCTTCCAGTTTGCCGGAAGGACCTCCTCAAGGGAGGTGAGCCAGCACCCACTTCCTTGGCTCTCTTCAGAGTAACAGTTTTCTTCTTTCGCTTTAAAGTTGATCCCTGGGCCAATTCAGTTGAAGCTTTCTTCTTCTGAGGAGGATTGAGAGGAGAAGAATCATCGTCCTTCGTGTCCTCCTTCGAAGGCACTGTTGGCTCCCGAAAGATAGCTTCTGGCAGTGGTACTACGACTGGTTCCACGGAGGGAACAATACCTTTCTTCTCACGGCCTTTCGGCACCTTTTTTGTGGAAAGGGAGTCAAACCGACTCCCCAATATCAAGCTATATTCACAGTCATACTGAGGATAAAGAGTATTAATCTGAACGTAAAATTTGGTGGTGGCATAGCACAAATGGGTCTCAGGCTTATCCAGGAGTAGGGCAAAGATCGCCCCCGTACACCCGGCGTTGTAGTACATCCAAGCACGTGCCCCGTCAATAAAGCTGCCTATCGACTCTAAATATGGGCTAGCATTTCTCAGAAGGAGCTGGCCATAGCCAAACTGTCGCATAAAACGGCTCGACAAATACAACTCCAGATAGGCATGATTCCTATTTCGGAGCACCAGATGCGATGGTCTAATAGACTGAAGCCAGTAAAACGCTCCAGCAGTCAAACTAGTGGCATGAACTCCTTCATCCACAAAGATATCTCCCGCGGTACCGCTGCCGGATGGAGGGGATGCTCTAAAGAACTCATAGTTCTGTAAAAAGACTAAAGCCTTTCTACAAGCAGGTACACCGGTGACGGCCCAATCTGCATCACGAAATATACGAAAAAAGGCGTCCTCTACAACAGAGTCCGCCACCGGTCCAGCATTCATTAGTGAAGGATAATACGGTAGCAGCCACCCCATCAGGAAATAGTATGGAAGCTCGGTCCGGGCAAAGTGGGGCCTGCCATTAGGAGTCATCGCATACCTGACAAAGTCCCGCAGACCTCGCCCAATGGCACATATCATCGCGGAAAGCAATAAAAAACAGTGTCAAAACGCCAGCTTCACAGCTGGAAGTATTTTAACCCGACTTATTCTCTCAATGGACCCTGAACCTCCAGGGACTACGCAGTCACGAAGCCAGATCATTAAGAAAGCTGCCAGTACAGCTTTCTCCGACAACGGATATTCGGCTTGACGGAAGTAGTGGCCAATCGGAGACCCAGGATCATCATTGTCCTCAGTATCTGCCGTCTCATAGTCCGCCATCCGAGCCTCTATATCGAACTTAGTCATAGGTTTCAAGATCGAAAAGGAGGCCAGATTTTCCCCCTTCTGCCTGAACGAAGACATAGCCCGTCTAGGCTCTCGTATGGGGATTAGCCCCCTCGGTCCTCCCTTTCTTATTAATCCTATGACAGATAAGAAGATGACAAAGCAATTCCTTGTATACATCAGTCATCCTGGAGTTTTCACTCTCCAGGTCCCGGAGTTCTTCATCACAAGGTACATACTCTTTATAGGGCTCCGTACCCCAGGAAAGCTTCGACACTTCATGCATTTCATGGAGAGCCAATCCCATATCCCCAGCCAGACTAAAAAAGGTACAAGTATAAAGGTTATATAACTCGGCCAAGGAGATAAACATTGGCCAGTTGACCCTCACACCATATTGAGTGGCCCGAATAGCATAGTAAAGGCCAGCTGTCTTCAGGATGGCTTCATATGTGGAAAGAATCCAGCCAGTGAGCTTGCTCCAGAATAAAGACGGGTACCGCCAGCCTTCCACCCACATCTTCCCTGCGGGATACGATACACCCCCCGTCATCATCAAATGGCAAAGTGTGTCAGCAGCATAAGGATGGAGGTTAGTAGGAATGTCGTTCACTACGGTACCAGGTTGCAGTCCCCTCGTAGAGTAAGATGCAGAGCCCCGAACACATTTGAAAGTGTCCTTCTTTTGGTCGCCTGAGTCGAACTGAATTCTTCCAGAGATGATTCTGGGAAGCTTAGGAGTTAGCTCCCACTTCATCCGTCGCCGCACAGCTAAGGCAGTGAAAGCAGACAAAGCATACTGGCGCTCCATCGATGGCAGCCATATCCTCTAATTTTCCAGACTGATCACCACGGGGTTTCTCAAACGTATGGTCTCGCCATTTTCAAACCCTACACTATCACCAAACAGAACGTACGATTTCTTGAAGCGACGTGCCCCTTCACGCACGAACTTCTCATCATTAACCATCTGCCGTAAGAAAGTCTTATCATGTTCAAGTATAGCGAGGGTACGCTCCATAGGCTGATTTTGATTAATCTTGGCCTGAACCATGCTGATCATATCTGTTATGGGACTGGTATCAAGGGCCTGATAAGCGGAGCCAAAAGAGATTTCGTCAAATTATGGGACAAACATGTTCACTACAATAGCAGAAAGAAAGTCAGACTCAGGGGGCTGCAGAAAAAAACTAAGTCCTGAAGACTCCTATGCGCCCAAAAGGGCTATGCGCCCAATACAAAGACATGTGGGCGCATAACACACGGACAGTTAGCGGGCGCATAACATGCCACAGCTTAAAGAGCGTATAACATGACAGCACCTGGGCGCATAACGCAGTGCTGGCGCATGACTTCTGTGGACGCATAGTAACGCTCACAGAAAGTATATTGCCCCAGGCGCAAGCGCCCAGGAAAAAGAAAAGTCCGAGCGTCGCAAATTAATGCTCGAGACTTTATTTTTTGAAGCATACCCTTATCCAAAATTGGGTCCTGGACTACCGAAGACTCTGTCGCAGGAGGAGAGCCACTCGACGCAGCCCTTTTCCCTTCGCGGATTTCTTGGCGGCCTTGGGAGACATGATTCTCCAAAGAAGAAGATGAAAAGTTTTCTAAAAAAATCAGAGAGAGAAATAATGAATTTTCTCTCTCCCAGGGTCTATTTATAGGCATGGGCCACTTCCAATGCGCCCACATACTGTACGCGCCCATTGTGGTGTATGCGCCCACTGCTGCCTATGCGCCCACGTGAAAAACCAGCTCTCTGCATACTATATGACTGTCTCTTGCTGACGTGGACGGCACATAAAGGATGGACCGCTTCAAATTCTGTTCCAATGAATATGTCAGTTCGAATTTCGAGGAAAATCTCAACAGTCGTATCTTCCTGATAGGCTAGCCAAATACTATGCGCCTAAAGGTGAGGGTCGTGCTATGCGCCCATTGCCAAGCGAGAAGACGATCCATGCTTCTTTCAAAGTATTTAGAACTTATTCAAGTGTCGAAAACTTTGAAGGGGTCCTGTAGAAGCATAAAAAGTTTTCAGCAAATATGGCTCCAGGCGCCCAAGACAAGTGAAGCTCCATGCGCCCAGTCAGTGTAACTCTATGTGCCCACTGAATGAAGCCCTATGCGCCCAGTTCAAGTGCAACCCCATGCGCCCAAGACTAGCTCCCCCGAAAGGAGGGTGCATAGCCTGAGACATGGCTATGCGCCCAAGCCTGACTCAGTCAAAACCATGATCAAAATATGCACAGAAGCGCATGGCTACGTCAGTCTCCACGAATAGTCGTGCACCGAAGCATGCGGCCATGTCAACACCACGACCAACCTACGATCTTGCAGCCTGTATGCGCCTACATCCTATGCGCCCAAAGCAGGACTATGCACCCACATAAGAACCAGCGTATCTCTGTACATGGGCGCATAACATCATTCCAGCTCGAGAATGACTATAAAAGGGGGGCTTTATCCCTCTTCAAAATAGGAGAACAGAGAGCATTTTCAAGAGCCAAATTGTTGCACTTCTTGCAGTGAGCCGAGAGTTAGAATTTTTTTTAGGTTTTCTCCCACTTTTGTAATCGGAGTGTCAACGGAGTAAAGAAGCAACTGTCGCTCGATCTCCATCGTCCCATTCCCAGAATTCTTTTTTGTACTCGGGGATCCTCAGTGCAGGATCTCTCAGGCGCACTCGATTTGTGGTACATTGTGCCAATAAAAAAAAAGACAGTATTTTCTTCTTCTTTTTTTTGTGTGTCCACAAACTTGTCGGCCACTTTTCTCGCTGTCTATTAAACTTTCGTAGAAACTAATTGAAGGTAGAGAATAACAACATAACCGAGACTATAACGCAATTTTTAGAATCAGATTTAACGTATCGTACAGAAAGTTATGGATTGATGAACTTGTACAAAAAACTATTTTTGAGACATTAAAAATATAGAAAATTTTCCCGATACGACGTGCATCCCGACAAACCGAGCGACGTGGTCGCGCACTATACGCATCGAAAGGTGCGTGTTGTCGACGTGTGGGAACTGACGGAACCCGATTTCGTTGCATGTGCACGACGAAATCAGTACGTAGCCGTCGAGATACCCCCGTATCGATCCTTTGCAAATTAAGTCACAACTTCGTGTACACTCATCAAATCGCGACGAAACTTGTGCCAATGGACTCGAAATATTTTTGTGGTCCTGTGTGCCAAGTTTGGTTCAATTCTAAGAAGGTTGACTGGGATGCCATTTTGGCGGGCCAACAATCCCACTCAACAGATGATTTTGTGCACAGCCCACCGGAATCCAAAATTGGACATGCCGTTGGGTTCGTCTCATAAAAAAATCCATAGAAATATAGTTTGACGACTTTAGAGACCGTATGTTCTGGCACACATTTCGGTACAAAGCGGGTCAAACGGCGGACATCGTTTTGACCCGAAATTATGATTTTGCCCTGTTCCAGAATTTAAATTTTGGACAGGCGTTTCCTAGGCATATCTTTTATTCTAAACCCGTTCGTGATGTTTGTTGCAGCATCCGGAGTCATCTGCAGGATTTGGCTTTTCTTAATTTGTTTATTTGTCGGTTCGAGCTACTGGATTATTCTCTTTTGCACATAACCTCAGGCAAGATACCTTGCCATTATACTATTTATATTCAGTCTGTATTTTATTACATATCACTGTTCATTATTTTTAGTTATTACAGTTCTTAATTTACTACATGCTTAGTGATTATTAGTTACTTTGTTACCATCCTTTGATTGCATATGAACCTAGAGTTAGGGGACTACCGTTTGTAGTGTATTGCATATGCCTCGACACAGTTGTACCACGAAGATGTGTGAGACGAGTAGCATGTAGAGGCGTATGGGCTGATCCCCCATGTGCATGTGTTAGGACTAACTGCTAATAGAGGCATGTTAGAAGACTTAGCAGTTAGTAGAGGTATGTGAGACATGGATGTGACTCCGTTAGTCATTGGATGGGAAGAACAGTTCCTTAACGTATGGGTCCTTTATGCACTTTCCTATTACTGATCCTGCTGGCCTCTGACATTCGAAGAATGTTATGCTTTGAGGTCCCTGGTATCCTGATGGGACCATACCTGAGATTACTGCTGCTGAGCCAGATGCCCATGCATTGGAGGTTTGTTCTTAACTGCATGAACACAGTAGTATGGTTAGATTACCTTATTGTTGTCTTGTCACTTATATTCTTTGTGGCATATTTTGTATTCAGTATTTATGGCATGTTCTTCCTGTATCTTGTTACGTCTCTCTGAGGACCTGGTTATCTCTCCAGGTGTGTGCTTCTATGATATTTGTAGGTGTTCTATTCGAGGCCGTGATCTTCTCTATCCTTTCGAAGATGATTGCACTTGGTTCATCTTGTTATTTCATCTATTCCTTCTTGTATATTTTATTTGAGATAGTTGGTAGTGGACTTTGCCTCCGCCCAACTTTTGTACAAATTATAATTCTGTGTTGATTCCTATTTTATATTGATTCTTTTATTATGGATGAGATTAGTATCATGGATTACTGCATTTTACAGCTTATGCATACATACGATGGTTCCATATATTGGAGTATACTTCGTATGTATGCAGCTGGCATGGATACGTACCTAGTCCTAAGTATTTTGGGACTGGAGCGTTATAAGAACAAGCTGTAGGGCCTAAAAATCAAGTTGTGCCATGCATTTACTACTCAACAATTAAGTTGCACCCCAAAAATCAAGTTGCGCCACTGATATGAAGCTCATAAATTAAATTGCGCCGCTGATCAGGTTGCGCCATATACTAGATTGTGTCCAGTCATATTGCGCCAAAGTCTATGTAGCATCTGACATTTAATGGCCATCATTACCTGACAGCACTGACAACTGACAGCACAGTAAACGGAGAAAATCTCTTCGAATCCCTCGAATTGTGTCGCTCGAGAAGATTGGATTGATAGCTATCCTGCACATCTTATAAGTTGCGCCTAGGCGCAATCTAAACAAATTCCTTAGTTGCGCCTAGGCGCAATCTGAATAGACTTCTTTTCAAAAGCTGCCACGTGCCTATGCATTCAGTTGTGCCTAGGCGTAACCCAATTAGGCGCAGTTTGACTTGTTGACCGAAGCTCGTGCAACCTGATGAAGTTGAGACAACTTACATTCTAAAACAGGATGACGTGGCACACATGCCACTAATCTCTCAAGACGTGTCTACTATTCTGTACACGACCAAGCGCATCTCAATCACATGATGCCATGCGTCTAAATACAGTTAGTACACGATTGATTAACTGAATGAAAGTTGGCGCAACATAAGGTTGGCGCAACCTAATGTGGCGTAATCCAATCTCGCGCACATCAGAATAACTTCTAAAACAGTTATTTCCAGAACTCTATAAATAGCGTTTCCAATCATTATTAAAGCATCACAGAGATCAAGTACTCTTGCAAAATTGCTACTACATTCTCCAGAGGCTCTAGTCTTCAAGTTCACATAGTCCAAGGGATAAAGTGATCGTCTTCTGATCAGATTCCTACAGTTGTACTTCCCCAGAATTCAAATTGTACTCTTGTACTCTTTTCAGAAGTTTGTAATAGAACAACTTTTTTTTTGCAAACAAAATGGCGACTCTGCTGGGGTCAATTTCTCCTCCGATAAGAAGGTGACAACTCAATATGACGCTGCGTCGATCGGCGAGACGCAGAAGACTCTGGTTGTTCAAGTCAACCTGACAGCCTATGAAGATATGATCAACAAGAAGAGCAATAAGCGCACGGTGGCTATCACCAAGAACAAAACTGTGTGGACTCCTAAGTCCTCTACGGTTGCTGTTGCCCTGGCACAATCTGCTTCTGTTGCCAAGGCGCAATCTGCCTCTTAGCTCCGGCAGTCTGTTTCTACTACCTACGCACAGTCCACTCTCACTGCTGACCGCGCACAACTTACTCCTCCTGCTGGCCGTACGCAGTCCACTACTCTCTTTGCTGCCAAGGCACAATCTGTTCAAGCTGTTGCTAAGGGGCAGTCTACCCATATTGCTGCCAAGGCGCAACCAGTAGCCTATATTACTAGGGTGCAACCAGTAGCCCATAGCACTGTGGCACAACCCAAGCTATCAGTTGTTCAGGCACAGTCTGCTGCTCTGGCGCAACCCAAGGGAAATAGTATTTTGGCTATTCCTTCTTCCAATTCTCCAGTTCTGAACTCGGAAAAACAATGTACTAGTGTCAAAACTAGACAGAACAAAGGAAAGGGTCCTTTAACATTTCCTCAACTGGCGCAACCGTGCCTAAAGTGGTCCTACAACAAAAAACAGAGGGAAATGCTTCTTAGCTAACCCTCTACAAAATAAAGGAAAGCACCCTTTGGTCTTTTCTAAAACTTCCCTAGTTTATGACTTAGAGGAAGATATGTCAGATTCTACTCCTTTAAACAGAGGTCTTCAGATCTCAGCCATGGGAAAGAATACTGATCAAATAGGTGTCTTGCCAACCCCTATGGGGACTAGTCAAGATCTTCCAACCTTACAAATTTTAAGATCCAAGCAAGAAAAGTTGATGGTATCTCAAACAGAGACACCCAGAGCAGAATTCTCTGATTTACGTGCTTATTTAACTAGGCATCCATCAATATCAACTTCGGTAAAATGCAAGAATTCTATGCCAAAGGCCACTCAGTACCAGAAACCAAAGTTTAAAAAGAAGGACCCAATCACTTATGCTAATGAGTTAAGTACCTCTTTGTACACTCAGGAAACTAAACATCTGAAGAATAGGAGGCATGTTCCTAACATCATTAAGGAATATGTTCCTCTGACTTCTTCTCGTCCTGTAGTGGTAACTGATCTCCGAGAACGTCTTACACAAAGACGAAAGATTACAGGGATATCTCCTTTACCTCCAAATCACTCTTCAGATCGCTACTGCCTTCATGAAGTGGTCATCAAGTGTTGTTGCCAATCAGCTAGATGATATGTCTTCGATCGTTTGAACTATGTTTCAACTCCTGAACCTGTAACAGAAGATGAAGATGAGCCATTATATGTTTCTGTCAACATGACTTCCTAAGGCACTGGGGTGGGAAACGTCCAAGATGTAATGCGTCCCGTAATCCCAGTCAGCAGTACTTAGATCGGATTCATGCATCTAGTGAAGGGGTCTTTCAATACACCCAGAGAAGAAATTGAAATTTGAACCAAGGAGTCTTTAATCAAGAAGATCTCCCCATCACTCATCTAGGAGAGGACTCTTTATCTGAGTTTGATGTAGATAGTGAAAGTTCTGAACAAACTATCTCGTCAATAGCAGCTAGAGAAGTGACGACATATGCCATTACAGAAGATCAAGACACTTCTAGTCCGACTAGTCAAGAACAACGAATTATTGTACTAGAAGACTAGTTGAAGAACATGGCTAAGATGGTCGTAAGTATGCACACTATAATCGTGGCTCAACATATAGTACCACCGGTTATAAACCCTGCTACAAATCCAAAGCTTACAGCTTCTTCTGTACCTGTCAATGTTAATCTGGGGGTACAACCTCCTCAGGTTGCTTCTGTACCAATTCAAGCTGATCCCAGTCAGTCTGGTGCTGGGGATGGTAGTTACCACGTTGTTCTTCCTCCTAATAATTCTAACCAGCCCACAAACTCTCAAACATCAGTAGATGCTAATGAGACTGTGAAACTCTTACGCACTTAGTTTGAGGCCTTCAAGCAGAAGGATGGCCTACAAAGACTTGGCATAAAGCAACCGTACCTTACAAAATAGAAGGAGGTTCCATTCTCTCCTAAATACAAGCTTCCAACCATTATGTTGTTTGATGGCATCACCTCTCCAAGTTAGTACATCAATCACTTTGAAGTGATGACTAACTAATTACAGCCAAATGATGTTCTCCTTACTAGAGTGTTCGTCGGTTGTTTAGCCGGCACAGCATACGATTGGTATCGTAGTTTGCGAGATGACTGCATAACTTCTTTTTCTGGTTTCAAACAAATATTCTTGGAACAGTTTTATGAGGGAGTCAATGACATGACAATGTCTACCCTTATTAAGATTAAATAAAGACACAATGAATCCACAGAGAGTTTCATTGAAAGATTCTGTCGAGAGGCACTTAAAATGCCTTTAGAAACTCCATCTACTGTAACAATAGATACTTGTAAATGAAACTTGTTGCCTATTATCAGTATACGGCTGGAATCTATACAATTCCAGGATTGGCCTTCTTTCATTGTGAATGCCAAGGCGGCAGAAGTCAGTGCCGAAAAGTTCAAACAGTTAGGAGTTCAAATGACTCATCCTAACCAAGATGAAAATTCTACACCCGGAAGTAATAATTGCCAGAATAACCGCAAGGGTAAAGAAATATTGGCTACCAATCTCAAGGGCAAGGAGTCATTGGTTGTTAATGTTTCCCAGACAGCACCTACTCCATCAGAACTACCACAAAAAATACCTCGTCCAAAAGAAGAGTATTCTTTCGATGAAAATGATACTTCGAGCATATTCGATTGCTTGATCAAAAGCAATAAGCTTCAATTGCCAGAGGCAAAAAGGCCAGAAGAAGTGGGTAAAACTGATCACCCTAAATACTGTGTTTATCACAGATTTATAGGGCATCCAACCAGAGCATGCTACGTACTCAAAGGAAAAATCCAGGAGATGGTCAACTCTGAGCAATTACTCTTCAGTAGGATAAGAAGACTGTGACAGCTAATGTTGTCTCTGTACAATTTGGTGACTTTCCACCATAAATTGTACAAGATGGTGTTGTCCCCATTCCAAGGACTACTCTCGAAATCGTGAATCTTCCACCTTCTCAAAATGAAGGTCTTGTTCCACTATCAACTAACAGAGGAGAGATTATGTGGATTCACCCAGATCTGGTAGCAGATTTTGAAACGCCTTCCTCTTCTAAGCAAAAGAAGCACTCCAAAATTAAATTCAAGAACTGTAACATGGTATCTTTTGAACCAGTAGCAGAAGAAGAAATTCTAATTGGCACTAGATCTGGGAAGCCCTACCTTCGGGAATACCCTGAAACTTAAGAGAATCCTACCTCATCTTCTGATGTTCCTCCTACATTATCTTCTCTTGCTGAGAATATACCATCTACATCTCTGCCGGTGGTTGAACCAACTCCTCCTAAACCGATATCAGCAGACAAGGGAAAATAACCTGTTCGTTTTGACAAAGTACTGAAGAAGTCCTCATCTTGTGGACACAAAAAGCTATATAATTTTGATATATTGGCTCAATTAGCCAATACTCCAGCAAGATTATCAATCTTTGAACTCTTACGTCTCTCAAAAAAACTCGAGAGACGTTAAGTGAAGCTTTGATGCAGGCTGATGCTTGTCTTACTCTTCTCAAAAGCCTAAAAAGGAACCAGTCAGCTGTGCACATTGTCATAGTGTATTTGAACTAATGCCCAATATTACTTTCACATAAGATGACATGTTGTTAGAAGACAATCGTCATGATCGTCCTCTCTATTTTACGGGATATGTGGACACCATGAAAGTCGATCGTATTCTGATTGATCCAGGGTCTGCTCTTAGTATCATGCCAAAGTCTTTGCTAGATGCTTTGAAGATCCCAGTGCATAACTTGTCTACAACCATCACTACCATCTTGTGGTTTAATCAAGGAAGAAGTGAACCTTTGGGGAAGATACGCCTGAAACTTCAAATTGGCAATCTTCGTACAAAGGTGACTTTCTATGTAATTGATAATCATGGGTCATACAATGCTTTGTTAGGAAGACCATTCCTCCATGAACACAATATTGTACCTTCAACTCTCTACCAATGTTTCAAATATGTGGATGGTAATGGAGAAGTCCAAAAAGAAGTTGCAGATCTGAATCCTTTCAAAGGAGTTGAACCATACTGCAATGATTTTCGCATATATAAGGAAGAATTCATGAAGGTGGTACTGGCAATGGACACAGATGAAGAACAGAAGTGTATACCAAATGATACTCTGGTGATTCTTGTCAAAGGGCGTACTTCTTGTCCTCAGTCGTCCAAACCACTGACTATCTATCTTCCTTCCCATGAGAAGCAACTTCCTGGTGATAGTCAGAAACAAAGGGAGCTCACCTCTTCTGAGCCGCTTGTAATCGACCTTCGTCGTAAGAAGCCCCCTCCTCCTTCTCGTTCTTCTTCTTTCCCTTTTGTCATCAATTTGACTAAGCCTGCTAAGGCTAAAGTTCCTATTATAAATGATGGTGTAAAAATCAATAAAGTATCTCCTTTGCAGTATACTGATGTCTCTTACTATACTCAATGTTATTTGGATATGCTAGATAGCTTTAAACCACTTACAATAGAAGTCGTATCATCTCTACGAAATGTGGTATCATTGGATTCAATACAAGAGTCGTACTTCTTAGTACTGTCTCGAAAGAAAGATGAAAGGCCTATATTCTTCAATAAAAGAGAGGAACAAAAAATTATGCTCTATAATGATAATAGAGATGATACAGAAAGGCTACAATTACGTCGCTATAGTCTACAATCCAAAGCAATCATCCATAAAATGGGCTATGATTTTAGAACATGCCTCAACAACGGTAAAGGAAGACGAACTCCTATCTGTATTTCTGTTCCAAAAGAAAAATCACAACAATACCAACAGTAAAACGAAGCGGGGATTAGGTTATGCTTCACTACTTCCAACTCCAGAACCTTTTGAATCTGATAAAGAAGAACGATCCAACTCTTCTGATTCTATCTCATGGGATTCTGTTACCAGCATTAATTATGTTTATCGGATAACAGTATCTTCTAACATGGTATCTGTCGAATTCTCGGAAGATGATGAAGATGACATTGAATAAGCTCCTGAAGTGGACCTTTGGGCACAAAGGATGGATAATCAGTAGGAACTTTATTTTGAACAACGAGAACCACCTACTGAGGATCAACTAATCCAAGTTGATATTGGAGAAAAGGGCGTATCACGACCAATCTTTATTAGCAAAAATCTCTCAGAGGATGATAAACAAGAATTAATTCACCTTATTCGTGAATATATTGATGTCTTCACCTAAAATTATGAAGATATGCCAGGATTAGATCCTCAAGTTGCAACTCACAAACTTACTATCTTGCCGAATGCCAAGCCGGTCAAACAACAACAACGATGATTCAAACCTGAAATAATGGATGCAATTGATGATGAAGTCAAAAAGCTTATAGCTTGCGGTTTTATCAGATAATAACATCATCCTGACTGGGTAGCCAACGTTGTACCAGTTTTGAAGAAGACCGAAAAGGTTCGAGTTTACATTGACTTTTGGGATCTCAATGATGCTTGCCCTAAAGACGAATTCTCTCTTCCAATTACTGATGTCATGATCGACAATACATGTGGATTCGGACGAATTTCTTTCATGGATGGGTTTTTTGGATATAATCAAATCTGGATGAACCCTGAAGATAAAAAACATACTTCATTTCGTACTTCTCGTAGAGTGTACTGTTATACAGTCATGCCATTTGGTCTTAAGAACACAGGAGCAACTTACCAGGGAGCTATGAGTACTATCTTTCGAGATCATTTGCGAAAGACTGTCGAATGCTATGTTGACGATATTGCTGTCAAAAGTCATCTAAAGGAAGATCACATTTAAGATTTAAGAACTATTTTCAATCTAATGCGCCAGCATCAACTCAAAATAAACCCCACTAAGTCTTTGTTAGGTGTCTCTAGTGGCAAATTTCTCGGCTTCGTCATTACCTCTAAGGGTATACACGTTGATCCCGAGAAGATTAAAGCCATTCAAGAGATGCGTCCTCCACGCAACCTAAAAGAGCTACGAGGATTCCAAGGTCGACTTGCGTACATCAGGCGGTTCATTTCGAATTTATCTGGACGTTGCAGACCATTTACTCAATTAATGAAGAAAGGTGTATCTTTCTTTTGGACAGAAGAGTGTCAACGAGCATTTGATATACATAAAGCGGTATTTAATGAGTCCACCGGTTCTTGTACCACTGATCTCAGGAATACCTTTCTTAATGTATGTCCGGGCAATAGATCATTCATTGGGAGCTTTGCTAGCTCAGAAGAACAAGGAAGGTCATGAACAAGCCATCTACTACCTTAGTCGAATGATGATTGGAGCTGATCGTTATAGTCTGGTGGAGAAGGAATATTTAACCTTAATGTTTGCTGTTCAGAAGACAAGACATTACATCATAGGCCAAACTATTCATGTTATATCCCGAGTCAATCCTCTTCGAGTCTTAATGAAGAAGCCAAGTACACTCAATTCTAGGCTTACTACATGGGCCATATTATTAGCGCAATATGATATGGTTTATGTTCCTCAAAAGTATGTGAAAGGTCAAGCACTTGCTGACTTATTAGCAGCTCATCCTGTCCCTGAAATATCTAAACTATATGACAAAATTCCAGACAAAAAATTGGAATAAAATATAATCTCAGAAGAATTTCCTACTTGGCGATTGTTCTTTAATAGAGCTTCTAGAATTGGACCTGGAGGTACTCTTGTTGCTGGAGTGGAAATTATTCTCGTTTCACCAGATAGATTAGCTATTCAAAGGACTTATTCTTTAGACAAATCATGCTCTAACAATGTAGCAGAATACAATGCCTTTCTCATTGGACTCCAATTAGCCAAACGATTGGATATTGAATATCTCGAAGTATATGATGATTCTAGGCTGATTGTTAATCAGGTTAGAGGCATATAAGAAGTTCGACATCAAGATTTGGTACCATACCACGAAGCAGCAACCAGGATAGCTTTTTCGTTCAAAGGGTTCTTCATCGAACATGTACGTCGTATATGCAATACAGAAGCTGATGCCTTAGCTAACCTAGCTGCGGTATTGGCAGTGCCAGTCAAAAGACAACAAATGGTTGTTATCTCTAATAGAGAACTATTTTGTGTTGAAAATAACCACAACATTGAATTCAGCAATCTAACTGAAGTCAATGTTATTAGCGAGGACTGGAGAGCACCTTTCATTGATTTTATAGTACATTACATTTTGCCAGAAGATCCTAAGGAAGCTACAAGTATTCGTCGTCGATCGCTTCGGTTCTATTATAATCATACTACTAAAACTCTTTATCGAAGAAATTTTGATGGGTTACTTTTGAGATATCCCACTGGTGATAAAGCAAAACAGATATTACGTGAAGCTCATGATGGCATTTATGGAGCACATCAGCCTGGTCCTAAACTACAGGATCGTATTCGACGTATAGGCTACAACTGGCCCTCTATGGTATCAGATGCTATTGACTATGCAAGAAAATGTCGTGCATGTCAAATTCATGCAGATTTTATTCATCAACCATCGAAATTTCTTCATCCGACTGCTGCCTCATGGCCCTTCGAAGCTTGGGGCATAGATATAATTGGCCCTATCAATCCTCCTTCATCTAAAGGACATCAATTCATCTTGGCTATAACCGATTATTTCTCCAAGTGGGTAGAAGCTATACCTTTGGCTGAAGTAAAGACTAGTAGTGTCATCAACTTTATCAAACATAATGTGATATACAGATTTGGTGTCCCTCACCGAATCATCCATGATAATGGACTACAATTCGTCAGCCAGAAGTTTAATAGGTTCTGTGATGACAACAGAATCAATAATATTGCCTCTACGGCCTATAATCCTGCGGCTAAAGGGTTAGCTGAAGCATTCAACAAGACCATTATCAAACTCCTTAAAAAGTTTGTCTCTATTAACTAACGTAATTGGAGTGATAAACTTGGAGAATGTCTATGGGCATATCGTACTATAGTCCGTAATCCCACAGGTTGTACACCTTTTTCGCTAGTATATGGATGTGAAGCTGTCTTACCACTGGAAATTCAAATTCCATCATTGAGAATCGCCATCCCTAATGAACTTACTACAGAAAATAATGATCGTCTTTGACTTCAAGAATTAGAAGCGCTCGATGAGAAAATGTTACTGGCTCTACAACACATTGAACTTTATCAAGCTCAGATTTCAAAAGCTTTCAATCGCAAAGTCAGAGTACGAACATTTCAGGAAGACGAGCTAGTTCTTACAGTCAGACGCCCTATGACTATGACTCATATGAGCAAAGGCAAGTTTGAGGCGAAATAGGAATGTCCATATGTGGTAAATAAGATTTTCTCAAATGGAGCCTATCAATTAACATATATGGATGGCAGAGTTGCTATGGTGTCCATCAATGACAAATTTCTCAAGAAATATTACGTATAAAAGCAAAATATATTTTATTTCAGAAACATGATGTAAATAAAAGTTCATTTTATTCAAAAGCAGAATGGAGTTACATAATATTAAGGACGAGGAGGAGGCCCCGGTCCTTCATGATTAAATACATAGTTTGCCAACAGTTCAAACATCTCATTGTCTGAACTCACAATAAACTTACAAGCAGACATCCTCAGTGCCTCTTCTTCGACAGTCTTCCCAGGCTCTACTAGCTTTCCAATCAAGTTGTGAAACCCGCAATTTCGGAATTTATATGGAATATTGGATTTTACTGCATTTTTGGTCGATATTGGATTTTGGTTTTTTATTAGTGCATTTTAGTTAAGATTAGATTGATATTATTATTATTATTATTATTATTATTGATATTATTATTAGTTAGTTAAGAAAATTATATTTTTAAAAATTAAACCTTGATTTTTGATTGACTAGTTGGACCAGTCCTGTTCCCGTGTTTGAACCGAACCCAAATCTCTATTTATTTTAAAACCAAATCCTTTATATATATATTCTATTTTTCATTAAAGGAAAGAAATCATTCTTTTCCTTTCCTTCTTCACAAAACTATTATTTCTCTTCCGTTCTTTTTTTTTTTCAAAACCATCGTCACCAACACCTTTCTTCTCCCGTAACCTCCCGAAAACCCCCTCCTCTTCCGTAACCTCCTGGAGACCTTCCCTTCCCGTAACCCCCTAGCAAATCCCTATATAAAATCCCCACCTTTTTCTCTACCTCTCCACCACTCTCCCAAGCCCTAGCCCCAAACCCTAACCTGAGCTTCCACTGGCCGCGCCCCCTCGACGACACCCGACCCGCGCCCCTCCTGCGATTCCGAGATCCTGCCAGCACCGTCCGAGCCCGACGACCGCCCAGGCCAAGCGGCGACCCCGCCGCTGCTGTCCCCGAGCCATCCGCGGCCACCCAGGCCAATCCCGACCGCCGGCCTCTCGGCTGACCCTCCTCCACCCGCTTCCAGAGCCGCCCGCCCCGGCGACCCCTTCTGCCGTCGGCCCCGTCCGCAGCATCCCGGTCCAGCACCTCCCCGTGTCCAGCTTGCTGTTCCGAAACTGTTGTTTCGATTTTCTGTGGCCAATCCCGCTGTCCAGCGCTTTCCGTTTCCATTCCCGAGATTATCCCGCGGCTCCCTGAACAACAGATATTGGGTAATCCCTATTAATTAGAGTAGTTTGTCCCTCCCGTAGAGTCAATGATGACATGGTCCCCGATCCCGCTATGAAATAGGATCGATTCAAGGTTTCGGATTTTTTGAACTTTCTTTCGGATTGATTCTGTAGTTTTGTGGTTTCTCAGAATTTCTGAGTTAAAGTCGAATTTTCCAGATTATCTCGTATATGGTTCTGTGATTGGTTCTATGGTTTTCGGTTTTCCGAATTTCATTTCGGGTTTTTCGAATTTTAATTCGGAAACGTTCTGTAGTTTTTGGTTATATTTTATGGTTTATAATCTCTGGTTTGGGATATGTGTTGGTGTTGATTGGCATTTTCCCAGGATTGGGTTGTGCCAATTATAGAGGAGGTGCTGCCCAAATTTTCGAAAAATATATTAAAGTTTGAATAAAACTATTTCCAAATCCCGGCCTTTGCAAATCGAATTATAACTTGAATTGTTGGTTTTTATAATATGGTTTTTGTATAATTTTCGGACAATGACCGTAACGGTCTGTAGACCCTAGCGAAATGCAATCGAAACCAAAATTTCTGGACGTTGAGGCATAAGCTAGAGTGCAACATGATATTTTGGACCAAGTCTGAGACTTACCATATTTTTATATTTTTTAAAGTAAATTATTATTTTAGAACGTATTACTGGCCAATAGTATTTTGAGTGCATGGCCTCGGCCTGCTGAATGGACCGCTTCCCGGTGTTCAGAGTTCACCAGTATTTTATTTAATTAATTGATGTAATAATTTGTAAGGACATAAGCCCAGTTTTTATCTTTATTTCTGTGTCCCTGTATTTGTGTAGCGTAGCTTTTTAACTTTCTTTTCTGGTTTTATTGGTTTTGTCGTAGACGTGTAAAATATTAAAAGAATATTATTTTGAATTATAGAAAATTTATAAGATTTTCTCACATTAAATAGATAGTAAAATTTCAAGTTTGTAATTTAACAAATTCATGATTTCTCATTAAAAAGAAAGACTAGTTTTATATATATTATGAAAATACCAAGTTTTGCCAAATAACCCGTAACTACCATTGTTTTCAATAAAATATTAAATTGACTTTTACTTCATAAATTATTAATAGTAAATCGCATCGATACGCGTGTTATGATAGAATAACATAAAATTTGACTAGGATCAAAATTTAGAGATTACAACTAGAACACCTAGACATGGTTCAAATATGGTTTTAAGTCAGAACTTCTCAGCTGTAGGATTTCGAGGACGAGTCTAAATCCTTCCTCGGTACCGATTTCAAATTCAGTTATAAACCAAGGCAAGTACGGTTATGTTTATTTTTCAATTTAATTATTAATTATAATATTGCAAGATTAAACCATATTGCTACACGAAACTCTCTCCTAGAGTATTGATTGTTACTGATTGTGGGATTGGGAGAGTAGTGTAGTGTTCTATGACCAATACCTTCATATTGCATAATTGTGCGAGCTTACTCCTTTTAACACGAGGATAAGCCGTATCGTATCACTAGGATACTATTGTACAACCCAAGCCGGTCATAAACATTACATACTCAAATCACATTGTTTTCAATTGTGGAAAATTGCTGGAAAATATTGTTCAAGTATTTCAAACTGTTTAAATTGCAAATTTCTAATTATTAGTTGAATTGTTAGATTTTCATAACTGTACTTTGCTCCTTTTCTGACTGGATTCCCCACCCCCAATAGGTTCCATTGATGATGCTGAGCTATTGATTAATAGCTATTACGACCCTGAGCTCTACCCAGCTGTGCTGCCAGAGTCCCAATCGGACGATGTTGATCTCGGGGCTGATGAGCCAACTTTCTAGATGATGACATTTCTTTTTTAGTTTTGATGTTTGGATTAAAAGACAGTTATATTTTATCAGATGTGTCAAATGAATCTTTTTGTTGGACAAGTTTTAATATTCGTAATTTTAGAAGCTGTGACAAATATATATTGTGTTGTTGTGATTACCTACAATTGGAACAGCTTACTGCCGCCGTCTCACAACGGTGCAGGCTGGGCATGATCCGATTCGACCCAACAATTTGGGACCGGATCATGACATATTTTTAGTGGTGACCCATGCAGATATGATCAACAACTTAGGTAAACATATCTAGAAATATTTAGAACACTAGAACATTAATTTATCACAACATAGGACCGAAATATATTATAAATAAATATTTTGTTTGTAATAGACTGGTAGGCCACCTTACTTATGTTTTGCAATCCTAAACCTTCCAGAGTATGGACACAGACAAGACCAACAGTGCTGGCGATGGGTTGTCATCACCCGATCACACCCTACCTCCTCAACCAAGTCCAGATCCTATACCTCGGCAGCTGACCGATCGTCCCCATAATACCCCAGTACCTCGTAGATTTTACACTACTACTCAAGTGTCAGATCCTATATCTTCTCAGACTGAACAACAAGCCCCTGCGGTAGTGCCCAATCCAGCTGCCCCACCAGTGCCCGTGAACCCCACCGACCTCGTAGGCCTCCTACGAGGAGTGCTTAAGGCACAGAGAACTCAAGCCGAAGCTCATCGCGAACAGACGACGATTATGAGAGAAGGCAAGGAGAATGCCCACAATGTAGCTATGGCTGCATTGGAGAGAGGAGAAGCAGCCCAATCTGAACCAAGGCCTGCTAAAGTCAGAGATATTAAGAAATTCAAGAAGTTGGGCCCTCGACCTTTCAAAGGAACCGAGGAAATTATCTACGCCGATGAATGGCTCGACAGCATGGATCGTCTCCTCAGCATTGCTTGACTTCCTGATGACCTTCAAGTTGAAGTTGTGGGACTCCAACTGCTAGATGTAGCAAGCACCTGGTATCGGAATGAACCCCGACTCCAGGAAAGGCAGCTTGACGGTTGGTGAATATGCGACAGAGTTTGGTCAACTTAGTCGCGTTACCAAGAACTTGGTTGCTGACCCCGCCGATCATACTGAAAGATTCAGGTATGGACTAAGGGAAGAAATTTGTACCACTGTGATCGCAGGCGGCACCAAGACGTATGAGAGGATCCTAATACGAGCTCAGGATATAGAGAAGCGTCAGCCTGCTCGTTCAAAGAGGGAGTATTCTAGAACTAGCAACTTCCAGAATAACCAGAAGAGGCCCAACCACAACAATAACAACAGGCCTTCTCACCACCAGCAGCAGTACCATCAGGTGAGGACCAATGACAGAGTGCCTCAGAAGTAGATTTATGTCTGCGATTTCTGCAAGAGGCCAGGGCATCAGGCGAACATCTGCAGGAAGAGGCTAGGACACTGCCTAGTTTGTGGGTCTGCCACCCACCAAGTGAGGGACTGTCCCACGGCATTCAACCGGACCGGAACAACATAGCAGAAGGCTCCTCTACCCACTCAGCAACAACAGTTTGGGCAATACCAATAGAAGCATGGGAGAGCTTTTACCCTAACAGCAGATAAACAAGAGCCAGAGCAGGAACCTACCGCTGTTGTCATCACAGGTTCCATTTATGTGCATTCACATCCTGCTTTAGCATTATTTGATTCGGGTGCTTCACACAGTTTTATAGCAACAAAATTCATCTCTACACACCACCTAGTTACAGGATTTAGCAAGAAGATATGTAGAGTTATGACTGGTCGTGGACCTATACCCATCACTGAGACCTGTAACTGCCCTATAACTATCTCAGGACACAAATTCTTAGCACCCTTACTTGTGATGCCCTTACCTAACTATGATGTAGTCCTAGGAATGAACTGGTTAAGTAAGCAGCATGCACTGATAGATTGTCACAGAGGATATGTAGTCTTCAGCCCAACTGTGAGCACCCTGAATTTTGGGTTGGTTTTTTTCATTTTATTTATTTTCTGATTTATTGGTTTTGATAAATATTTTATTCTATTATTTTTCCCTAAGTGTACTTTCCCGTGCCATTGATATTTGGAGTATCAGGGATGTTCAATTCTGGAAATCTTCTTCACGGGTTTTGGAGTAGACATGATTACCTTCATGAAGGTATATAGTGTCCCATCCAAACTTGTTTCCTTGTGCTCTTTCTGCTTCGCTGAACTTTGGGTCGGTTTAGACCAATTGATTGTTATTTATTTTCCCACTCTTTTTCTTGATCATTTTCAGCGCGTTACCATGACATTTAAATTGGGAGCGCAAGACCAGTCAGTTTCTTGAAACCAACTCCTCATTGGTGATCTACACGAGACGCTCGTCATCCATGACCTTCGTTTCCCACTTAGACACGTCATTTCGGGCTCCATTTGATTCGCACAACTTTTCCGACACGTGACCCGATTTTATTTTACGCCATGGCGTCACATTCATTTTCCAACTTGATTTGTGGGTCCCCTGTCGACCAAAACCTGTCAGTCCCAATTATGGACATGGCCCACATTGAGCCTACTACCCGTCCGACACTTGTGTCCCATTTATTGGAATTCCCATGTGCTACTTATTTACCCATGATCATCAACACCTAATTTTAATTTGATTTTTGCTCAATGTCCGATTTTGGATCCAATCCGGCTCCACTGAACCCAACCCCAGCTTCATTTTTCCTCTCTCATGACGCCCTCATAATTCTTGCCCAAAAATACCTAGTACTCATTTTACCTATTTTTTTAATATTAATGGAAAATTTCTATTGATTTTAATCTATAGGAATAACCTATTTTCTCCATTTAAATCCTAGCCATTGTTTCCCCAAACAATATCTCACCCATTAAATCCTACATGGAACATCCCCAACAGCCCCTACAGCGGCCCTAACTTCCATGCTTTTTCTCTCTCTCCCTCACATTTAATGTTTCATTACATCTCACTCTTTCTCTCTCTCAACAATTTATCACCACAACAACAAAAACAACACAGCAGCTACAACACCACCTCCCATCAAAACTCGACCACCCCGGTTGCCTGGCCGCGCCGCCCTGCCTTGCAATGGCCAGGCCGGCCATCCTTGCGTCGCCGCGTCGCCTGGTCTGACGCGTACGAAGGAACAGCAACTCCGGCAGGAGCCACGCGCGCGCGCGCGCAGCACTAGCGCCGCCGCCGTGGCCGGCCACGCGCTGCCGTGGCTCCGACGAACTCTTCCGTGGGTGGCCCCCTTCCGGCGAACCTAGGCTCTTCTTCCCTGATGGCCTCCGTCCTTCGGGACGCGCCGTCGAGGCGATTCATGCGTTTTGCACGACGTCCCGTCGTGACGCACGCGGAATCAAGTTTATTTTGGCGCTCCGTCGCAGCAACTTCGCGCGCATTTTTTCCGAGAATCCGACCGTTGGATCGACGATATCTTCGCTCCGTCACAATCTCGGTATATCCACCTTCATCCCTGTCAATTTTCGTCCGTTGATTTTTATCGTTTGATACATCAAAACCGGCCACCAAGTTGACCGTTTAAATTGTATTAAATTTGGACAGTTTCGCGGGGCCAACTTCGTCAACTTGTATCTCCTCCACCGCAGCTCCGTTTGGCGTGCTACCAGTTCTGGTGCGAAGCTGGTATAACCCTCTTACTTCCCCTCCAGTTTTGTTTCATTGTGAGCTTGTTTGATTGGTTGAATTCGACGCCAAAGTTGGTCGTCCGAATTCGTAATTTCCAACTTGTAAAATTCCATTTTTGAACACGGGACTCCAGATTTCATTTCTGACACCACCAGTAGACTTGTGGCGTCGTTCTGGCATGTTTTTATATAAAGTTTGTTAGATTTGGAGAACGTGGGCCCGGGCACGTTTTTCGGTGCAAAGCGGGTCCCACTTTCTGGGTCAACGGGACTTTTTAACGTCGGCTCATCGGAATCCAATTCCGGATATACCGATGAGTTCGTATCGTCATTCTGGACTCGTTGACATATAATTTGCTATATTTTGGTGGACATTGGGTCTGGCACGCATTTCGGTGCAAGTCGGATACCAATATCCGGGTCAACGGGTCATTTTGAGATCGGCTCATCGGAATCCAATTCCGGAGATACTGTTGAGTTCGTATCATCATTCTGGACTCGTTGACAGGTAGTTTGCTGAGTTTTGAGAACTTTGGCTCCGGTACGCATTTCCGTGCAAACCGGAATTCCAAGTTCTGGTCAACGGACCAAATTGAGATCGGGTCAACGGAATCCAATTTTGGAGATACCATTGGGTTCGTATCGTCATTCTGGTTGTGTGGACATATAATTTGTTATATTTTATAGACTTGTTTTCTTGCACGTTTTTCGGTGCAAAACGGCTCCACACGGATACCGTTTTGATCCGAAATTACCTTTTTGCCCTTGTGTCCAAATTGGACCGTTGGGTAGGCTATCCTAGCTAATTTGACAATTTTGGACACGTTGGCGATGTTCATTTCATCGTCCGGCAATGTTTGTTGATAATTTCTCTGAACTTAACCTTTTTATAATTAATTAATAATTAATTCACATAATGTTCGTATTTCGGGATTAGTACAACGAAACTGAGATCAGTCAATTCCGGTGATCTCACATCGCTGAAATTGACAAGTTGGATACGTGGATCACTATAATAAGATTATCAACCTTACCGATAATCTTCTTATCTCGGTTTACGTGCCGTAAGTTTCGACGTACAAATAACGAAGTACACTTTATATTAGACTAGAATTGACCCAGTTTGACCAGAGTTGACTAGTTGACCCAAAGTCAACTGTAAGTCAACGCTTGACCTAGTTTGACTAAATTATTGACCGGAGTTGACCTAGAGTTAATTTGACTTAGAAGAACCTAGAATAATATAGATTGCCTGTAGGGATTTATTTATTTTCAACTTGAATACCTTGTAACCTGTGTTGCTTTAAATAGGACTCTGTGGCTTCAGTGGGACCCCCTATACTTATCAGCTGTTCAGGTTATCAGGCGAGTACATTCTCTGATCATTTCATATCCTGCTTAGAATTATATTCCTGCTTTAGATTACTATACTTGATGCTGTCACGACATTATCACGGATTAGTAATATACGGATTTCTTCATGCGATATTATCCCCCTCGGAAGCATCGGGTACATTGTGTCATGTGTGTTTCACTTTCATCATGTACTTCTTTGCTTTCACCATACATGTACACTCTTGTGAATCATGTACTCTCATGTTCACAGAGCCTTCATGTATACTATCATGTGCACCCTTTCAAGGGCCCCATATGATATCATGTACAATAACATAACCTGTTTAGATCCTTGTGTATTGATTGGGGAAACGGGGGAGTGCTAGTAGTCATGTGAACAATTCCATAGTAGTGTAGATCATGTACAACTCTTTAGTGTAGATCATGTACAAATCTGTCCCGTTCACATGTGCTATCCTGTACTCTACATCACTAGCCACTGTTAGTTCTCTATTTATAGTAGATATTTCTATTACAGTTCTCTCTCCCTGTTTACATACTGTATTTCTTCAGATCCTATATCTTACTTTACTGCATGATTATATTTTCTAACCTGCTATGATTTGTTGAGATGTATTGTGCTCGCTCCTATCCTGACTGGACCTGTTGATAAATTTTATAGATGGCCTGGGATTGCCTGCTAGCCTAGAGGAGACACAGTAGAGGTTGTTTAGATAGTTATTTCATTTTGTCTGGAGTTGTATTTACTTTGTGGATTACTGTATTTGAGTTTTGAGATGTATTTCTGGGTTTATGTATCTTAGACACTTAGACTTCTATCTCCTGCATCTCTTTTGAATTTCATGTTTTATCTATCTTTATCATGCTCTACCTTAGATGTGATTGAGACTGTATCTGCTTTGTCACCCCCATTCGGGGAGTATAAACTGCTTAGCATTATTTTGTTAGATGATGTGACCTAGGACAGCGTTCTACCGCCGACACTGCGACGTAGGCTGGGCGTTGTTACGTTCTCGTACCCAAACAGTGGGTGCGGGTCGTGATACGTTTTTAGTGGTGGCCCATGCAGGTCGAGTTTGTGTAGTGGTATTCGAACTAGAGTACCACTACAGCCTGCAGTAGGAATAGGATATATTTTGAAGATACTCAATCACAATTAGGATCCCTTGAGAGATTCTTGGGACGACCCTTGAGAATCTTATTTTAACTTCGATTTGAAAACTCTTTTTCCCTTAATTTGATTTATCTTTATTTCCTGTTGGCGAATTTGATTTTGATGGATTATTGTTGAATTTTAGTTTATATTTATTGATTTGATTGAAGATTGTTGAATTTTGAATCATGATGTTAGCTGTTGCATTCGAGTTTGTATTTTGATGGATTTTGTTCATTTTGAATTTTGATGTTCGTTAATAAATTTGATTTGATTTTGAGTATACATTGTTGATTTAATTCGATTTTTGGCAAGATGAAATTATATGGGCTAGGTCATCTATGTTATGGAATCTAGACTTCTATAGTCACATTAGCCAGCATGGTGAGGACATATAGTCTGACTCTGGATATATTTCTCGGGTGTGGGAATTTAAGATTTTTGCAGCCAAGCATGCGGCACCACGAAAATGTTAAATACCATGATTCTAGAGATATGTGCATAAGTCAAGGGCTCTGTGATTATCGTAGCCTTGCTTACTAGTATGACGAGGATTTAGAATACCATGATTTTGGATAGACGCATATGATTATCAGTGCTTAAAATATTTTGAACATGTTTTCTTACTTTTTCTCAGTCATTCAAAAAAAGAGAATTATTGTTTGTTGTTTTGCCTAGTTTCTTGTTATTTAACTTAAGAGTATGTTTAGTTGTTTTCATAAACCTTTGTCTAACTTCTTGCTATGAGTTTTTCTTAATACAATGAATCGATGATTTTGCTAGATTTTATCTTGAATTTGATATTTAAGTCTGGATTTCAAAACGGTTCATTCTTTAAACTGATAAGCAGAACAGATTTTCTCGTTATTTCTTTCTTGCTATTATTCTTGTATTAAATAATAATGATAATAAAACTGTCTTGATTTCGTCAATCACCTGCTTGCAATCTTGGTAGGAATCTAAATGTTAGTCTTAACGTAGAATTAATTTTATTGGGATATGAGAATATGTATATGAATATATATAGCAGACACTTGCCTAACACGTATGCATGCTACACTTGATTTTTCCACATATCTAGATAATATTGAAATGTCATTAATGTTAAATTTTCAAAATCCTAATGTTTTTGGCTTTCTGCTTTTCCAGTTTAAATTCGTAATTTAAATATAAATTTCATGTTATTATTTAGGTTTACATAACTGCACATGTATGTTATACGTAGGGTTTCAATTCAAAAGAATTTTGGTTAAAAATTTGTGTTTAAATTTGTCAATTTAAGACTGTGCACATATTAACCCTTAATACTGAATTCCAAATGTTTAGTTTAAATTACTGTTTTATTTTCTTAATATAATATTTAGAGCTGCGTACATTGTTGTAAGTAGGAATATAAATTTAAGTTTCATATTTTTACATGCTAGTTTGTGATAAATATTGAGTTGGGTTTTAATGTTCAAGTTCTCCAAAATTTTGAAAACTAGTTACATGTTAACATTTTTACATTGATTTCCATGTTTAGTTAAATTTCAGATTTAATATGTAATATTGAACTGTATGCGTAGATAAATGTATTGGTAATATGATTAGGGTTCATTTCTATCATGATAGGATGTATTGGGAGCATTGAGATAGTTGTGATGTTTCAAACCCTAAAATCTGAGACCGTATTATGATTCATATTTTTCCATGGTTTAAATGTTAGCTTGTTTTCAGATTTTATATGTAAATATTGAACTAAAACTGGATT
This sequence comes from Iris pallida, assembly GCA_029216955.1. Taxonomy (NCBI): domain Eukaryota; kingdom Viridiplantae; phylum Streptophyta; class Magnoliopsida; order Asparagales; family Iridaceae; genus Iris; species Iris pallida. The sequence continues at coordinate 12,634 of JANAVB010008609.1, read as the reverse complement.
TAACCTTCCAATACTAAGCTATAACCCTGTACAAGGACACACACACACTAACTTAGTATACCATGTCATGTAACCTAACCTTCCCCCCTATGTTATGATCATATGCCTGTATAGATATATATATAGATTTTATGCAAACATGTTATAATGTACATAGATACATAACTAAGTCTCTACCTCTTTATAGATGTATATGGTTAGCCATGCATGTTATGATTAAAAAGGTTGTATATTGTAGATTGTTAAACCATATGCCATGAGTAGTGTAACTTGATAGCTATTATTTTGGAACCCAAATCCTCCTATACTCTTCATATATATTTTACATATCCCCATACACATGATGCTAGTTTTCCCTCTCTAATGCTCTCTATATTATATAATGTGATTGGATTTCAATGCAAGTGATTTTCAATTCCTTAATTTTCAATTTGATTTTCTGTACCCTTTTAGATGATTGGTGGTTACCTTTCTTTATTTTTTGATGAGTACCAGTTTTCACATGGGATGGTAGACTTTCTTACAGTTTTGATGATTTGATATTTCTGCATCTTTCTCGTTTAGCACCCTGGATTTGCTTGTGTGTTTGATACCTTATGACCGATTCAGTTAGTATGACTAGTATACCTAGATGAGACTTTTACTACCACTGTATGCCATGACCCTGCATGCCGTTCTTTCATTTGATGGTATGATTTGTTTAAGTTCTGGGACTTTGATTGTGGGGGTTTGACCTAGAGGGAGTAGGGACATTTTAATTTCGAGGACAAAATTTTTATAAGGTGGGTAGGATGTGAGCACCCTGAATTTCGGGTTGGTTTTTTTCATTTTATTTATTTTCTGATTTATTGGTTTTGTTAAATATTTTATTCTGTTATTTTTCCCTAAGTGTACTTTCCCGTGCCATTGATATTTGGAGTATCAGGGATGTTCAATTCTGGAAATCTTTTTCACGGGTTTTGGAGTGGACATGATTACCTTCATGACGGTATATAGTTTCCCATCCAAACTTGTTCCCTTGTGCTCTTTCTGCTTCGCTGAACTTTGGGTCGGTTTAGACCAATTGATTGTTATTTATTTTCCCACTCTTTTTCTTGATCATTTTCAGCGCGTTACCATGACATTTAAATTGGGAGCGCAAGACCAGTCAGTTTCTTGAAACCAACTCCTCATTGGTGATCTACTCGAGACGCTCGTCACCCATGACCTTCGTTTTCTACTCAGACACGTCATTTTGGGCTCCATTTGATTCACACAACTTTCTCGACACGTGACCCGATTTTATTTCACGCCACGGCGTCACATTTATTTTCCAACTTGATTTGTGGGTCCCCTGTCGACCAAAACCTGTCAGTCCCAATTATGGACATGGCCCACATTGAGCCTACTACCCGTCCGACACTTGTGTCCCATTTATTGAAATTTCCATGTGCTACTTATTTACCCATGATCATCAACACCTAATTTTAATTTGATTTTTGCTCAATGTCCGATTTTGGATCCAATCCGGCTCCACTGAACCCAACCCCAGCTTCATGTTTCCTCTCTCATGACGCCCTCATAATTCTTGCCCAAAAATACCTAGTACTCATTTTACCTATTTTTTTAATATTAATGGAAAATTTCCATTGATTTTAATCTATAGGAATAACCTATTTTCTCCATTTAAATCCTAGCCATTGTTTCCCCAAACAACATCTCACCCATTAAATCCTACATGGAATATCCCCAACAGCCCCCTACAGCCGGCCCTAACTTCCATGCATTTTCTCTCTCTCCCTCATATTTAATGTTTCATTACATCTCACTCTTTCTCTCTCTCTCTCAACAATTTATCACCACAACAACAAAAACAACACAGCAGCTACAACACCACCTTCCATCAAAACTCGACCACCCCGGTTGCCTGGCCGCGCCGTCCTGCCTCGCCATGGCCAGGCCGGCCATCCTTGCGTCGCCGCGTCGCCTGGTCTGACGCGCACGAAGGAACAGCAACTCCGGCAGGAGCCACGCGCGCGCGCGCGCAGCACTGGCGCCGCCACCGTAGCCGGCCACGCACCGTCGTGGCTCCGGCGAACTCTCCCGTGGGTGGCCCCCTTCCGGCGAACCTAGGCTCTTCTCCCCTGACGGCCACCGTCCTCCGGGACGCGCCGTCGAGGCGATTCGTGCGTTTTGCACGACGTCCCGTCGTGACGCGCGCGGAATCAAGTTCATTTTGGCGCTCCGTCGCAGCAACTTCGCGCACGTTTTTCCGAAAATTCGACCGTTGGATCGGCGATATCTTCTCTCCGTCACAATCTCGGTATATCCACCTTCATCCCTGTCAATTTTTATCCGTTGATTTTTATCGTTTGATACATCAAAACCGGCCACCAATTTGACCGTTTAAATTGTATTAAATTTGGACAGTTTCGTGGGGCCAACTTCGTCAGCTTGTATCTCCTCCACCGCAGCTCCGTTTGGCGTGCTACTAGTTCCGATGCGAAGCTGGTATAACCCTCTTACTTTCTCTCCAGTTTTGTTTCATTGTGAGCTTGTTTGATTGGTTGAATTCGACGCCAAAGTTGGTTGTCCGAATTCGTAATTTCCAACTTGTAAAATTTCATTTTTGAACACGGGACTCCAGATTTCATTTCTGACACCACCAGTAGACTTGTGGCGTCGTTCTGGCATAATTTCATATAAAGTTTGTTAGATTTGGAGAACGTGGGCCCGGGCACGTTTTTCGGTGCAAAGTGGGTCCCACTTTCTGGGTCAACGGGACTTTTTGACGCCGGCTCATCGAAATCCAATTTCGGATATACCGATGAGTTCGTATCGTCATTCTGGACTCGTTGACATATAATTTGCTAGGTTTTGGTGGACATTGGATCCGGCACGCATTTCGGTGCAAGTCGGATACCAATATCCGGGTCAACAGGTCATTTTGAGATCGGCTCATCGGAATCCAATTCCGGAGATACCGTTGAGTTCGTATCATCATTCTGGACTCGTTGACAGGTAGTTTGCTGAGTTTTGAGAACTTTGGCTCCGGCACGCATTTTCGTGCAAATCGGAATTCCAAGTTCTGGTCAACGGACCAAATTGAGATCGGGTCAACGGAATCCAATTTTGGAGATACCGTTGGGTTCGTATCGTCATTCTGGTTGCGTGAACATATAATTTGTTATATTTTATAGACTTGTTTTCTTGTACGTTTTTCGGTGCAAAACGGCTCCGACACGGACACCGTTTTGATCCGAAATTACCTTTTTGCCCTTGTGTCCAAATTGGACCGTTGGGTAGGCTATCCTAGCTAATTTGACCATTTTGGACACATTGGCGATGTTCATTTCATCGTCCGGCAATGTTTGTTGATAATTTCTCTGAACTTAACCTTTTTATAATTAATTAATAATTAATTCACATAATGTTCGTATTTCGGGATTAGTACAACAAAACTGAGATCAGTCAATTCCGGTGATCTCACATCGCTGAAATTGACAAGTTGGATACGTGGATCACTATAATAAGATTATCAACCTTACCGATAATCTTCTTATCTCGGTTTGCGTGCCGTAAGTTTCGACGTACAAATAACGAAGTACACTTTATATTAGAATTGACCCAGTTTGACCAGAGTTGACTAGTTGACCCAAAGTCAACTGTAAGTGAACGCTTGACCTAGTTTGACTAAATTATTGACCGGAGTTGACCTAGAGTTAATTTGACTTAGAAGAACCTATAATAATATAGATTGCCTGTAGGGATTTATTTATTTTCAACTTGAACACCTTGTAACCTGTATTGCTTTAAATAGGACTCTGTGGCTTCAGTGGGACCCCCCTATACTTATCAGCTATTCAGGTTATCAGGCGAGTACATTCTCTGATCATTTCATATCCTGCTTAGAATTATATTCCTGCTTTAGATTACTATACTTGATGCTGTCACGACATTATCACGGATTAGTACTATACGGATCTCTTCATGCGATGTTATCCCCCTCGGGAGCATCGGGTACATTATGTCATGTGCGTTTCACTTTCATCATGTACTCCTGTGCTTTCACCATACATGTACACTCTTGTGAATTATGTACTCTCATGTTCACAGAGCCTTCATGTATACTATCATGTGCACCATTTCAAGGGCTCCATGTGATATCATGTACAATAACATAACCTGTTTAGATCCTTGTGTATTGATTGGGGAAACGGGGGAGTGCTAGTAGTCATGTGAACAATTCCATAGTAGTGTAGATCATGTACAACTCTTTAGTGTAGATCATGTACAAATCTGTCCCGTTCACATGTGCTATCATGTACTCTACATCACTAGCCACTATTAGTTCTCTATTTATAGTAGATATTTCTATTACAGTTCTCTCTTCCTGTTTACATACTGTATTTCTTCAGATCCTGTATCTTACTTTACTGCATGATTATATTTTCTAACCTGCTATGATTTGTTGAGATGTATTGTGCTCGCTCCTGTCCTGACTGGACCTGTTGATAAATTTTACAGATGGCTAGGGATTGCCTGCTAGCCTAGAGGAGACACAGTAGAGGTTGTTTAGATAGTTATTTTATTTTGTCTGGAGTTGTATTTACTTTGTGGATTACTGTATTTGAGTTTTGAGATGTATTTCTGGGTTTATGTATCTTAGACACTTAGACTTCTATCTCCTGTATCTCTTTTGGATTTCATGTTTTATCTATCTTTATCATGCTCTACCTTAGATGTGCTTGAGACTGTATTTGCTTTGTCACCCCCATTCGGGGAGTATAAACTGCTTAGCATTATTTTGTTAGATGATGTGACCTAGGACAGCGTTCTACTACCGACACTACGGCGTAGGCTGGGCATTATTACGTTCTTGTACCCAAACAGTGGGTACGGGTCGTGACACCAACAGGAGAGCCGGAGTTTGAAATCTCTCGAGCTCCGGAAGATATGGAGGGTATTACTTACTCCTTTATCATCAAAGAATTTGGACCTCCTCACCCTATCATAGCAGAATTCATGGATGTCTTCCCTGATAGTCTTCCAGTATTCCCTCCAAATCGAGATGTAGAATTCACCATCGACCTAGTTCCCGGCTCTGTCCCTATTTCTCGGGGATGCTACAGAGTCAACCCTAAGGAGGCCAAGGAAATAAAGGACTAGATCAATGAGCTGAAGGCCCTTGGATTTATCAGAGATGGAGCCTCACCCTAGAGAGCACCTGTCTTGTTCGTGCCCAAGAAGGACGTGACTGTGCGGATGTGCATTGACTACCAGGCGCTGAACAACATCACCATCAAGAACAAGTACCCTCTACCCTGGATCGATGACCTGTTTGATCAACCAAGTAGAGCTAAGGTGTTCTCGAAGATAAACCTTCGATCTGGCTACCATCAAATCAAGGTCAGGAATGAGGGCATTCCAAAGACGGCGTTCAACACCAAATATGGTCAGTATGAATTTTTGGTCATGCCGTTTGGATTGACGAATGCCTCTGCGGTATTCATGAACCTTATGAACAAGATCTTCTATGAATATCTGGATCAGTTTATTGTTGTCTTCATCGATGACATCCTGATCTACTCGAAGACCGAAGAAGAGTATGAAGAGCACCTGAGGAAAGTTCTGGGAACCTTAAAGAAGGAGAAGCTCTATGGTAAGCTATCTAAATGTGAATTCTTCTTAAACAAGATAGATTTTCTGGGCCATGTTGTCACAGGAGAATGAATTTCTGTGGATCCAAAGAAGATAGCTACTATTGAGAAGTGGAGTAGACTAAGTTCAATTGCTGAAATCAGAAGTTTCTTGGGCTTAGCTGGCTACTATCGAAAATTTGTGAAGGACTTTGCCAGGATTGCTGAGCCGATGACGAAGCTCACCAGTAAGAATGAAGAATTTATATGGACTGAAGCTTGCCAGTCAGCATTTGAGGAACTGAAGAAGGGACTTACAACGGCACCGATACTTGCGCTACCCGCAGGTACCGGCAGTTTCTCAATTTATAGTGATGCTTCTGGTAAAGGATTGGGTTGTGTTCTTCAACAACACGGAAAAGTAATTGTTTACGCATCTAGGCAATTACGGACTCATGAGAAGAACCATCCCATGCATGATTTGGAGCTTGCAGCAGTTATATTTGCACTGAAGCTGTGGAAGCATTACCTCTATGGAGAGAGAGTGGAAATATTTACAGACCACAAAAATCTTAAATATGTTTTCACTCAGAAGGAGCTGAACATGCGACAGAGGCGATGGCTGGAGCTGATGAAAGATTTCGACATCGACCTGCTGTACCATCCGGGTAAGGCTATGTGGTTGCAGATGCACTTAGTCGATACCCGATGGCAATGTTTTTGACCAAGGAGCTGCATTTGCTGGAAGACATAGAGAAGCTTGGACTGGAGATTGTACTGCCTGAAGAGGAAATGAAAAAGCTGGGAAGCGAAGCCATTGTACCAGGAGATGGTTCATCAATGTTGCAGTTGCAAGTGCATTCAAGTTTGATGGACAAAGTCAAGGAGACACAGTTACAAGCCGAGATGCTTTGCAAACTCAGAGATCAAGTGCTGGCAGGAACACTTAAAGGATTCTCAATCGCCAGCGACGGAGCACTGAGACATGGTATAAGGCTTTGTGTACCAACTGGAAAACTGAGGAATGAGCTGATACAAGAAGCGCACTAGTCGCAGTATTCCATACATCCAGGAGCTAATAAAATGTATCGGGATATGTGTACTATAGTATGGTAGTACGGAATGAAGAAGGACGTATCCAGGTTTGTGGCTAGATGCTTGATTTGTCAACAAGTGAAAGCCAGCAGACAGAGACCAGCAGGACTGTTGCAGCCGCTAGACATCTCGAAGTAGAAATGGGAACACATAACGATGGATTTTGTGTCAGGTTTGCCTCGATCCCAAGGAGGGAAGGATGCCATTTGGTTATTGTATCTGACAGAGATACCAGATTCACCTCTCATTTCTGAAAGAGCTTGCATGAAAGTTTGGGAACACAATTGAAGTTCAACACCACCTACCATCCTCAAACTGACGAACAATCGGAGAGAACCATCCAGACGCTAGAAGACATGCTGAGATCTTGCATCTTAGAATTTAGAGGGTCTTGGGAAGACCATTTGCACTTGGTAGAGTTCTCCTACAACAACAGCTACCAAGCTAGCATCGGTATGACTCCGTTCGAGGCACTCTATGGACGTCGTTGTCGCACTCCACTTGATTGGGACGACGTAGGAGAAAGAGTATTACTTGGACTTGAGATGGTGACCGATACAGCAGAGAAGGTAAAGGTGATTAGAGACAAGCTCAGGATTGCTCAGGACAGACAGAAGCATTGGGCTGATACCAGTCGCCGACCACTAGAGTTCGAAGCATGAGATAATGTCTTCATCAAGATTTCCCCTACCAGAGGAACTATTAGGTTCGGCAGAGCAGGAAAGCTGAGCCCCAGGTATATTGGCCCATTCAAAGTTTTGAGCCGAGTCGGAGAAGTAGCGTACCGATTAGCTCTACCAGCTAATCTTGAAGGTGTGCACAACGTCTTCCACGTTTCACAGCTCAGACGCTATATCCCGGATCCGAGCCACATCTTGGACCATTCAGAGCTGGAGTTTGGACCCAGCCTCACAGTACCAGAGAAACCAGTGGCGATTTTAGACAGAGGTGAGAAAAAACCAGGAACTCTGTGACGCCCATAGTCAGAGTTATGTGGCGACACAATTTCCCAGGCGAGTCTACCTGGGAGCAAGAATACGAGATACATGAGCAGTATCCGTATCTATTTGAGTCCTGAGGTAATTCCTAACCCTATCCTTTAATTTCGAGGACGAAATTTTGTAAGGCGGGAAGGTTGTGAAACCCGCAATTTCGGAATTTATCCGGAATATTGGATTTTATTGCATTTTTGGTCGATATTGGATTTTGGTTTTTCATTAGTGCATTTTAGTTAAGATTAGATTGATATCATTATAATTATTATTATTATTATTATTATTGATATTATTATTAGTTAGTTAAGAAAATTATATTTTTGAAAATTAAACCTTGATTTTTGATTGACTAGCTGGACCCGTCCTGTTCCCGTGTTTGAACCGAACCCAAATCTCTATTTATTTTAAAACCAAATCTTTATATATATATATTCTATTTTCATTAAAGGAAAGAAATATTATTTTCCTTTCCTTCTTCACAGAGCTATTATTTCTCTTCTGTTCTTTTTTTCAAAACCATCGTCACCAACACCTTTCTTCTCCCGTAACCTCCCGAAAACCGCCTCCTCTTCCGTAACCTCCCGGAGACCTTTCCTTCCCGTAACCCCTGAGCAAATTCCTATATAAAATCCCTACCTTCTTCTCTACCTCTCTACCACTCTCCCAAGCCCTAGCCCCAAACCCTAACCTGAGCTCCCACTGGCCGTGCCCCCTCGGTGACTCCCGGACCGCGCCCCTTCGGTGATTCTGAGATCCCGCCGGCTCCGCCCGTGCCCAGCGACCGCCCAGGCCAAGTGGCGACCCCGCCGATGCTGTCCCCGAGCCATCCGCGGCCACCCAGGCCGATCCTGACCGCCGGCCTCTCGGCTGACCCTCTGCCGTCGGCCCCGTCCGCAGCATCCCGGTCCAGCACCTCCCCGTGTCTAGCTTGCTGTTCCGAAACTGTTGTTTCGGTTTTTCGTGGCCAATCCCGCTGTCCAGCGCTTTCCGTTTCCATTCCCAAGATTATCCCGCGGCTCCCTGACCAACGGATATTGGGCAATCCCTATTAATCAGAGTAGTTCGTCCCTCCCGTAGAGTCATTGATGACATGGTCCCCGATCCTGCTATGGAAATCAGATCGATTCAAGGTTTCGGATTTTTTCGAACTTTCTTTCGGATTGATTATGTAGTTTTGTGGTTTCTCAGAATTTCTGAGTTAAATTCGGATTTTCCAGATTATCTCGTATATGGTTCTGTGATTGGTTTTGTGGTTTTCGGTTTTCCGAATTTCATTTCGGGTTTTTCGAATTTTAATTCGAAAACGCTCTGTAGTTTTTGGTTATTATTTATGGTTTTTAATCTCTGGTTTGGGATATGTATTGGTGTTGATTGGCATTTTCCCAGGATTGGGTTGTCCCAATTATAGAGGAGGTGCTGCCCAAATTTTCGGAAAATATATTAAAGTTTGAATAAAACTATTTCCAAATTCCGGCCTTTGCAAATCGAATTACAACTTGAATTGTTGGTTTTTATAATATGGTTTTTGTATCATTTTCGGGCAATGACCGTATCGGTCTGTAGACCCTAGCGAAATGCAAACGAAACCGGAATTTTGAACGTTGAGGCATAAGCTAGAGTGCAACATGATATTTTGGACCAAGTCTGAGACTTACCATATTTTTATATTTTTTAAAAATTAAATTATTATTTTAGAACGTATTACTGGCCAAAAGTATTTTGAGTGCAGGGTCTCGGCCTACCGAATGGACCGCTTCCCGGCGTTCAGAGTTCACCAGTATTTTATTTAATTAATTGATGTAATAATTTGTAAGGGCATAAGCCCAGTTTTTATCTTTTTTTCTGTGACCCTGTATTTGTGTGGTGTAGCTTTTTAACTTTCTTTTCTGGTTTTATTGGTTTTGTCGTAGACGTGTAAAATATTAAAAGAATATTATTTTGAATTATAGAAAATTTATAAGATTTTCTCACATTAAATAGATAGTAAAATTTCAAGTTTATAATTTAACAAATTCATGATTTCTCATTAAAAGAAAGACTAGTTTTATATATATTATGAAAATACCAAGTTTTGCCAAATAACCTGTAACTACCATTGTTTTCAATAAAATATTAAATTGACTTTTACTTCGTAAATTATTAATAGTAAATCGTATCGATACGCGTGTTATGATAGAATAACATAAAATTTGACTAGGATCAAATTTTAGAGATTATAACTAGAACACCTAGACATGGTTCAAATATGGTTTTAAGTCAGAACTTCTCAGCTGTAGGATTTCGAGGACGAGTCTAAATCCTTCCCCGGTACCGATTTCAAATCCAGTGTTAAACCAAGGCAAGTACGGTTATGTTTATTTTTCAATTTAATTATTAATTATAATATTGTAATATTAAACCATATTGCTACACGGAACTCTCTCCTAGAGTATTGATTGTTATTGATTGTGGGATTGGGGGAGTAGTGTAGTGTTCTATGACCAATACCTTCATATTGCATAATTGTGCGAGCTTACTCCTTTTCACACGAGGATAAGCCGTATCGTATCACTAGGATACTATTGTACAACCCAAGCCGGTCATAAACATTACATACTCAAATCACATTGTTTACAATTGTGGAAAATTGCTGGAAAATATTGTTCAAGTATTTCAAACTGTTTAAATTGCAAATTTCTAATTATTAGTTGAATTGTTAGATTTTTATAACTGTACTTTGCTCCTTTTCTGACTGGATTCCCCACCCCCAATAGGTTCCATTGATGATGCTGAGCTATTGATTAATAGCTATTACGACCCTGAGCTCTACCCAGCTGTGCTGCCAGAGTCCCAATCGGACGATGTTGATCTCGGGGCTGATGAGCCAACTTTCTAGATGATGACATTTCTTTTTAGTTTTAATGTTTGGATTAAAAGATAGTTTTATTTTATTAGATGTGTCAAATGAATCTTTTTGTTGGACAAGTTTTAATATTCGTAATTTTAGAAGTTGTGACAAATATATATTGTGTGGGTTAGTTAGTGGAGCCAAAATTTCATCCTTAAACTAAACTAAGACTTATAAAAATAAAGTAAAATATATGTAGAAAATTAAATTTGGAGGGATAGTTTGGAGGGACAATTTGGATGAACAAATTAAATTGCTATAAATCTTAATAAAAATAAAAATATATACAACAAAATTTATAAATTTAAATTTAGATATTTAAATTATATTTTGATAAGATGAGAATGAAGAAAATACGTGCAACGCACGTGCTTTTACTATTTGTCTTTAATATTATGAGAATAAGATTCTAAAAATCTTGATTTTGATTTTAAAATCAACAAATGAATTGCAAAGTTTTGATTTCAAAATCTTTGCTTTCATTGGTTGAATGCAATCTTGTTTTCTATCCCAAAATTTTAAAAACTTGGCTTTGATTTTTTTTGGTGCAATCTTATCTTCTATCCCAGTTTTTTTTAAAAAATCTTGGCTTTAATTTTTTGAATCAAATCTTACTTTCCCTCCCTTCTTTATAATTCTTCTTTGATTTTTGGATGAAATCTTATTTCTATCCATTATTTTTTAAAATATTGGCTTTATTTTTTGGTTGGATAGAAAATAAGATTGCATCCAAAAAAACAAAGCCAAGATTTACAAAAATGGATAGAAACTAAGATTTCATCCGGACAAATAAAATCAAAACAAGTTTTAAAAAAAAAAATTTGGATATAAAATAATCCAAAAAAAATCAAAGCCAAGATATAAAAAAATAATTTTGGGATAGAAAATAAGATTGCACCCAAATATTTTTTGGGTATATATGGAATACAACGCTATGTAGGATTAGCATGTGTACATATATGGAAATATATAATCAGGATTGACATAGGTTTGCATATTTAGAACTCATTGATTTATCTATTATCAATCCTACTAGTTAACATATATGGACGAGCCAACCGACCACATATGTCCATATATGAAAAGCCAAGCTTTAAATGAATAAGATTACATCTAATAAATCAAAGCCAAGCTTTAAATGAATAGAATCAGAAATATCTAACTTCTTCCTCTCATGTGTCCATGTATGAAAATATAATCATATGTGGACGTTTCCATATTTAGACCTTCATTGACAAGATAGGACTAAGACTATGGCAATTTTTCTTGAATCCTAAGCAACATAGATTGATTTATCTACTATCAATCCTACTAGTTAACATATATGGACGAGCCAACCGACCATATATGTGCGTATATATATATGATTCTTTGTATTCCTCCACCACCACCACCTTGCAAAGTTACAGTAGAGCTCCAATTTCAAATCCCCAACTCCAAATCTCTACCGCGCGCTAATGGGTTACTACAACGAGCCGTCTTCGCTGAACGAGGATGGTGAGCGGTCGCCGACTCCTGCGTACGACGGGGGCGGCGAGGATGTGGTCGTCGGGAAGAAGAGGAGGCGGCTGGTGAAGGAGTTGCCGGAACAAGGAGGAGGGAGGAAGGAGAAGAGGAAGTCGGTGGGGGGGTCCAAGAGGGGCGAAGAAGCTGGGGGCAGCGGCGATCCGGAGATGCAGGAGCTTTGGGATATCATCGCCGGTGGGGATTCGTCGTCGGAGGACCACCACCCCACACAGGCTAGTGCCGAAGAAGGAGGCGAGGAGGAGGAAGTAAGACGTAAACTACTTGTTGACTTCAAGGGGGGCCGGCGGGAAAGAAAGAGAAGAACGCCTGCTGAACTTGCTTTTACAGTAGAACATCTGATGGCCGAACTTGAGGTTACCGCTGAAGAATGCCGAACTAAATAGGCAGTCGAAGCCTGCCATAAATAAGTTAAAGAAGTTGCCATTGCTCGTAGATGTCCTCTCAAAGAAGAAACTGCAACACGAGTTCTTAGACCGTGGAGTGCTGAGCCTTCTCAAGAATTGGCTTGAGCC
>JANAVB010008608.1:0-22083 GCA_029216955.1 Iris pallida | reverse complement strand
GAAACAGCGTGCCCTAAGTAAAACATTTAGCGACGTCAACTAAAGACGTCGCTAAACGTCACAAAATTTTATTATATGGCGACATATATTAATACTCTGCCGCTGAACGTCGCTGTTCTGCGACGTAATTTATGTAATGTCGCTGAACGTCGCTAGTTAGCGACGATTTGCGACGTCACATGACGGGAGTCGCTATATTACATATAGCGACATTATTTTCTTACGTCGCTAAAACACGTCGCTAATATAGCATATTTTAGTAGTGATTTTATTTCCTGCTATGTATTTTTTCTTATATATTAAACCTAGATTTAAGGGACCACCTTGTGTGTTGCATTCATAGGCCTTGACACATTTATACCACGTTGTTGTGAGTCACATATAGGACTCGGACATGCGTGATTGGCTGGCCACCAGTACGTATAAGCCGTGCGTTAGAAAATAACTGCTAATAGAATTGCATGCTAGAAGACTTAGCAGTTATGAGTTGGCATTGGGCGGGAAGAACATGATTGGAAGTTGACTACCACCCTATGTATCGTAGACTCGCTCGCTACTGAGGAACGATAGGTAGACTATATGCTATAGACTCGCTCGATACTGAGGAATAGTATATGGTGTTGTGACTCGCTACTGAGGTACTGCATTGGTATTTTCTTGACTTGACCCGGTAGTCATGCGACCATGAACTGTTCTTAAAACTGCATTCACTTAGAACGGTTAGGCTACCTTTATCCGTTAGGTACGAGTACTTTTGGTTTGAGTACTTGTATCTGACCGTGTCTTGGAACAATAACTTGTCGCGGATTAGTTCGTCACATCTTATCCTTGTTTGGTTGTAGGTGTGACTTACTACTTCGATGAGAAGGTATTGAACCTTGTTGGGGTCCGGATACCATATTGGATTCATAGCATGGAAAGATACGTCACCGTGAATTAGTTTACCATCTCATGTCATTGTTTGGTTGGGGGGATGGTACGCTAGTTCAATAGGTGCGTGTTGGACCATGTTATAATTCAATTGACTTATTTATTTGAGCAATATTTATTCAGTTTATATGGCATAATATTATGTGTTTTGTTACGTCCCTCTGAGGACCTGGTTATCTCTCCAGTGTGCTTTTGTGATATTGCAGGTGTTCTAGCCGAGGTCGCGATCTTCTCTCTTCATTCGGAGATGACGTGTCTTGGGTCTTAATTTGCTACTCCCGCCAAATCATTTCAGTTTCCATGTATATTTTTCCTTACTTGTTGGTTGTGGATTTGTCTCCATCCAACATATTGTATCAAGACGATTCATATCATTATATGATATTTTTATTCATTTATTTTGTGTGGATGAGATTAGTTATGGTTCTACTGCATTTTACAGCTTATGTATTCATATGAGGTTTCCATATATTGGAGTGTACTTCGTATGAATACAGCTGGCATGTCAACGTTCATAGTCCTACGTATTTTAGGACTGGGGCGTTACAGTCCCGCTCTATCTACGGTTGTCAAGTCGCGTAGTCCCTCGAGAACAAGGCTCGTCGTATAAGGTATATGACTTGAGCGTTAGCGTCGCCTATAGAACCAGGTCGGTCTAAGGCACGAGCTACGGTGGATTTAGTAAAAAAGCATGCCAAGGTCAAAGGAAGTCCCCGCGACTGATTATCGCCGAGATCGGTCCCGCTACTTAGGAGTCTCGCTAAGTCTTGATAAGTCCCGCACACGAGATCGGTCCCGCTACTTAGAAGTCTCGCTTAGTCTTGATAAGTCCCGCACACGAGATCGATCCCGCTACTTGGGAGTCTCGCTATATCTTGAAAGGAAACACACGAGATCGGTCCCACGGCTTGCGAGTCTCGATAGAAAGAGGGAAAACATGGTCATGAATAAGGAAGGACTGGATAGATCGAGTTGAGTCTTGCATGGTCATTGGACAACTTGCGCGCAAGGGAATCCCTCGACCGATTAACGGGGCGCCGGGATCGAGTCGGCCTAGAAGGGAAAGGCAGATACCGTACGGCCTTCAACGACGGTGTGACTCGTTAGAAGTGAACTGTTACGATATACGCCACGGGACCATTCGATGGGGCTCGTACCTCCATGCGAAGGGGTCACCGTGAGCCAATGATCCAAGATAGCTTGATATTGCTAGTGACCACTCATATAGATCGGTCGGCAGAGTAGCGGCACATCGCATGTATGCCTTTGGATTGGGTCTAGAACATGAATACAGGTCTAGTTGGTATCACAATATCTGGGCCTAAGAATGGGCTGCAGCATAGGCACCGTGCTTGGCACGATACTTGGCGTCAGAATATCCATGGAATTAACACTATGTTTCACAAGTCTTGTCTAAGTTAGCAAATGAGTCGAACAGGAAGGCCGCATGGCGGTAGCATGATAAGTCTTGATAAGTTGCGAGGCGCAGCCTCAATCTTGAAGCACGAATAAGTCTAAGCAAGGTCTAGAGGCACGACCTGCACGAGTCATCCCGTTGTCGTCCTTGGCATTTGAATCGTTGACACGAGAATTGGTCTAGTGAACTTGAGTTTAAGTGAAAGTCTTGGCACGACCGAGTTCGCATAAGTTGCTCCTCGGCGAAGTACTGTCTTGAATACGTTGAAGTCGCGAATAGACTATGGCACGACCCTGCCGTCCTGAGTTGTGGTTCGGTCAAGTACATAAGCGATGAGGCACTACCTCGATCGAAATACACGTTGGCATGGCACGACCCGTCGTTATACGACCCTGTCGTTATACGACCCTGTCGTTGCATTGTTACGTATAGACCGAGACGTCTTGTTCTAAAATGGACCCTAAGGCAAGACTAAAAAGGCAATCAAAAGGGACTTGTATTGCATAAAGTAAAATAAACGTGTCGGTTTTGTATGGGTGGGCGAGAAGCTCACTCCACTAGTACAGTTGAGTAGTGACACCCACACAGCTTTTCATGTACAGCACAGGTAGAAGCTCGTGGCACGGAGCTCGCTTGGATGCGTCGAGGCACGGAGTCCCTTGGCGAGTCGAAGCGTGCGCCGCGTGAACTCAAGACTTATACGGGACATAATGTATGGACATCGCCTTTCCAAGCTTCCGCTGGATTCAAGTATTGTATCGAGAGATGAGAGAGTGCATAGTGACTTGTATATTGAGAGAAAAGCAAGTATGAGAGACTTGTAATCATGGCCTTGCGCCTATTGTAATCTGAATGTTCAATATCAATAAAAGAGTTCTTTTGAATAACTTGTCTTGTTTTTAAATTTCTGCTGCATGTTCAATGTTTCTGCTTGGGATTTCTGTGCGACGACCCCATCGTCGCCAATATAATCGACTGTTATGAAACTGCCTTGTACGAGCGCAATCTAGGCTTGTGCAGCATCATGCCTTAGCGAGGACGATCGCACCTACAGGAGCGGGGCGTGACACAAGTCCCTGATCATCTCAACCATGTCCTCCATGGAACTGGGAGTCGAAGAAGGTGGAACAGCCTGGAGTTGTACATTTGAAGGTTCTAATACCCGAGGTGCTTCGCAGCAATCGATATTCAGGGATGGCCATTGAAGGGGCACACTTGATTTCCTGTTTGGTCCTGGGTCAGGATTGGTGGAAGGTGCTCTGGCCAAAGCTGACCGTATCTCGAACACTGCTTGAGTCGGTATTTGCATGGAGGCAGAGAGGGTTTTGAGTCCCCCCTCTAAAGTATCCATGTGCTGAACGAGGTCTGTTGGCGGAGCATCAGACTCCGTATCACCACCTCCTGTCATATATCTGTCATAACGTGACTGGAAGTGGATGGATCGGTTGAAGCTTCACTCTCAGCCTCGTTCTCCTGTAGAAGAGTCGCTTCTCCTGGAGTTTCATCCTGGCTACCCTAGTTATGCTCTGGAGGATATCCTCGTCTTCAGAAGAAGAATCAACAAGGGCTTGAATACCCCCAGCTATTACTTCTTCCAAAATCTTCTTTCTCGCCCGGGTGCCTTCAAACACTCCTGAGGACGGGACAGTCACCTTGGTCTTCCTCGGCTGGCTCTTGGATGAGGATGAGGAGTTGTCAGTCACTTTTCGGATTGATGAGGAGTTAGAGACTACGTTGCAAGAAGCAACCTTTAGTTTTGACTCTTCTTCAATCGACACCTTCTTCCCGAGGCGACGTCGGAGGGGTGTTGACGATTACAGTCGCTGGAACACAGATTGTCTTTGTGGTGGGACTGCTGTCTTGCAACAACAGTTGATGGTGACTACGGCACAGGTGTGCCCTGTGAGGCGCATTGTGCTTGTCACTCGACTCTCCTGATCGGCGTTTGTGAATGATCATATTACGCAAATCGTTAGAGGAGAGTGCCACCTTTACACCCCCATCAGGCGCATGGCAAGGCCAAGCGCCGGGGTGATCAAGTGAATGTTGCGCCCCCAGATCTAGTGCATAAGGTGCGCCCAGATCAATAGTGGGGAAAACATTTATAGTGACTTGAACTAGCCTCAGACGCACAACCAATGTAGGCACGGGAGTTCAAGACCACAGAATTTGCCTTACACGACTTGGTTGCGAACGCAGCAGATGCGCCCAAGTGAGACAAAGACTTTGAGAGTCGACTCGTTTCTGGCGCAGAAGCACCCGAGTCAACTTTGTACAGCTTACCATCAGCAGCGCGCATGATTGTGAGCGCATGCTTCTGGTTTGTCGTTGGCATAGCACGTTTGAGACGTATGGCCCGTGCCGCCTTAGACTTCTTCGTACCAGCCCACTGGGATGCATAGTACTCAGAGTCCATATTATCCTCGCCACGACAGTGAGTGAGTCTGTCAAAGACAGAGGCCTTCTGCGGTGCACCAGAGTTCATGCGCAGGTTGTTAGATGCATCCCTGCTCCTTTGGCAAATCTTTCTTAACAGAGAAGGAGATGGTTGGGGAATGTGGTCAGCACCAAGTTTTCCTGAGAGATGCACTGCATCCGTGGGAACATCCTGGCTGCTGAGGACGTCAGCGAGAAGGGTAGACTGCATCGGTGCATCCCCTTCAGTGATGGTGCCAGGGTGTCCACCTTGCGTACCCAGGCCTGGCGAGTCTTTTTCGGCTTCGGCAGCTGCTTCGAAGGACTTGTGCTGCCTTCAGAGATGAACTTCTCATACGCCTGTTGATTGAGGCGTACGACTAGTGTCTTATTGGAGGATCCCACCTTCACGTCGTCAGATTGTGACACAACTTTCTCATCGGAGGAGAAAGAGGTCCACAGCAGAGTCGCCAGCTTGTTTACCATTAAAATCTTTGAATTGGAATTTTAATTACAAACAGAACAGTGTTACAATGTAGGACTTAGATGTAGTCCTTGGAGTACACTTTTATTTTTATCTGGGTCCTGTGTTGATGGAGCAAGTGGTAATACGTTGACTCCGTTGACGATCTGACGACGATCTTAGGTTCTCTGCGGGTCTGGGTTGCTCTGGATACCGAAGCTTGTGGAGAGGAAGAAGACATTGAGTGTCTCTTCTGATCCCTGTGAGTAAACGTGCATCTCTGTACTCTGATGATCTCGTTCTCTGTCTTAGACTGTCTATCTGTGTGTTGGAAGATGTAAATGATCCCTCTATTTATAAGCAACAGGTTGAGCTGTTCATGCGCGCTATGTCGGATGCGCCTGGTCGTGGGAACGCTACGTGACTGATGCTGGCGGGGGTGCATGGTTGATGCACCCTGATTTGGGGATTGAATCCTTTCTGTTGTGCCTGTGGTGCTACGGAAGAGCTGACACATGGCGACTGAGAGGATTCTGCGGTTGCTGAGATCTTGGGTGGTTAGCACCCCTTCGTGGATTGAACTGAGTCAAGGGACACGTAGCGTATGTCCGTAGCTTAAAGATCTCGGATTTGGTAGAGAGTGATCTGACAGGATGCGCTTAGGATCGGGCGCATGAGAAGACTTTGGCTCGTAACCTTCAGGAGTCATGAACCAGTCTGGGCGCATGGCTTTTGAGGTGCATGCGAATCTTTGGGCGCATGGCTGCGGACGCCCATGCGAGTGGTATGTCGGCTATGTGGCTTGTAACCGTCAGAGGAAAGTAATGATGATGCTGACATCAGCAGCGCTTCGTTTTCTGTAAAAGCTGTTGCTGCTCTGTCATCGAAGCATGGCTGCTGTCATCTCAGACTTCAGTTTAATGCTCTTGAAGGATGATGAGCTTTTGAGTGGGCACATTGCTCTGCATTCCACTAGGCGTATAGGGACGAGTAGGGCGCATCCTTATGAGGTGCTTGGTACTGAGGGGCGTCTATATGATGCACGGTATCTGACCGGCGCGTCTTCATTGGTCCGACTGTTGAGTTTTCGTATGCTTTAAATAGCCATTTTGACTTGGCTGAATTCGAGGGGACAGGTTCATCACCATGAATGTAAATTCATTACACGGGATTCGGAGAGCCCGCCATTTGGCACGTGGGTTTGATTTGCCCGACTATAAATAGCAGCAAGGAGAGTATTTTTTTTGTTTTCTTCCGTCTTCCCGAATGGAGATGAACTTCTTCGCTCGAGTTCATTCTGTTGACAAGACGCTCCCGAGGGTGAAGATGCGTCGAGTCGTCTTCGTACGCACTTGTGAAGGTGACTGTTACATCCAAAAATTGGGATCGTGGGCTCCCGATGCAGGCCAAAGGTGCATGTTGCATCCAAAGATCGGGATGCTCGAGTCCCGTCTCCGTTATGCTGAAAAGCCACAGATCAGAATTGTGGTGCTCTCCTCTTCCTTGGGCTTTGGAGAGCTCTTCCTCCAGCTAGAGTTGGGTTGATCGCCCCCCTTGTTATGCTCAAAATCGAAGTAGAGCGCATATGCTGAGACTTCATGATACGCCTGACTGAGATGATAAAGAGATGCGCCTGGCTAAGACGCGCCTGACTGAGACGCTGAAGAGATGCGCCTGACGGATGATGCGCCTGGCATAGGGCGCATGGTAGTTTGCTATGCTTGGCTGTAGTCTTAGGATCTTTCTTTTTGTAGAAGTTCTCCTTTGTAAAGCCTTTCTTTGGACATGTAATAGACTTTCATATGAAATAAAAATCTTTTTTTAATGTCTGTACTTTTGTTGTCCCTTGCTGTGCCAAGTAGTTCGTTTGAGCTCCCTGGCGCATGTAGTGTTAAGCGCATAGGAATAGATGCGTCTGAAATTCTATGCTTCTACAACAACAACTTAAATAAACTCCCAAAATCTCAGCAATCTCAAAACACCACTTATTACAAAACAAGTTCTAAAAGAGAAACTAAACCATAAACTAGTAATCTACTCCAAGCTCTACTGGTCCTCTAGGCTAGCTGTGAATCTCCAGGTTACCTATAATATTTTTAACAGGTCCAATCAGGACAGGAACGAGCACAAAATCTCAACAGTTCATATCAAGACAGGAATATAGAGCATGCAATAGAGTAAAATACATGAAATGCTGAAAGAAAGTACATGTAATAAAAAGAGAGAATTGTAATATAAATAGCTACTATAAGTATAGAACTATCAGTGACTAGTGATGTAGAGTATAAGATAGACATGTGAACGGCTTGAATTTGCACATAATTATACTAAAAGTTTGCACATGATTACACTACTTTGTAATTGTTCACATGCCATTTATATCCTCCGTACCCCAATCAATACATAAGGATCCAGACAAGTTATGTTATTGTACAATATTTCACATGAGGGCCCATAAATGGGTGCACGTGTGAAATTATACATGAGGCTCTGTGAACATGAGAGTACATGAATCACAAGAGTATACATGAATAGTGAAAGCACAGGAGTACATGATGAAAGTGAAACGACATGACATTATGTACCTGATGCTCCCGAGGAAGATAACATCTCAATGTAAAGATCCATATAGTACCAATCCGTGTTAACAATATGACAACATCAAGTAAAGTAATCTAGAGCAAGAATATAAATCCTAACAAGTATAAAATAATCAGAGAATGTACTCGCCTGATACCCTGAACAGTTGATATGAAAAGATGGCCAACTGGAGTCACAGAGTCCTAGTTAGAGCAACACAAGTTATAAAGAGTTCAATTTATATGGTAATTGAAATTATAATGCAATCTACATGAGTCTAAGTCAATCTAGGTCAAAGTCAACTCTTGGTCAACTCTGGTCAACTAGTCTAGTCAAACTAGGACAACTAGTCTAATGTGGTCAAACTAGCTAAGGTTTGGTCAACAATGGTCAAACTAGTCTAAGTTAGTCAATTCTAGGTCTAAATAAGTCTACGGCCTAAACAATCAAGTATACTAGTACCATTGCTATCTAACACATAGCCTAAATCAAGGCACATAGCTAAACCACATAGCTAACAAGGCACATAAACTTAGTTAAAATATACATTACATATATATCACATATATCCTTACCCATATGGTACCACCCTAACACATACATATAGATATCATATATCAAGTATATACATATCCTCACTATGAACCAAAACCTATATCTATATCTCATAATATATATATATATATATATATATATATATTGTCACCCTCATTTCCCGTATTTCCCGTATTTCGTATTTATACTCGTATCTGGATTTTGGCACGTATTTTTATTTTTCTCAACTTGTGGAATTTCGTATTTCTCGTATTTTGGGTTTAGTTAGTGGTCCGGTTTTAATTGGTTTGGGTTGGTTTGGTTTGGTTTAATGTGTATTGGAACACCTTAGCCTATGCTCCACCCTCAACACACCACATCCCACCCTCTTTAAAACTCTACCAACTTCTTCTCTCTCCTCATAAACCTCCATTAATTCTTCTTCTTCTTCTTCCTCCACACAACTCTCCCAACCCATAGGCAAGTGCACCTTGCCACCACATGAGAACCCTATTTTATTTGCCTATTTGCTAGATTAGGACATGGTGATCAACATTAGAACTTGGTATTTTGTGATTTGGAGTCTCCATTGTTCTAGATCTAGGTTTTCTTTATTTTCAATTTACATGGTTTTGATCTATTTAAGTTGGATTTTTATGGTTTTGATGTTTCTATGTGGAAGAGAATTCAATTTCACCCAAGTTAGAACTTTGGAAATCCGGATTTGGAGTTCGGATGGCCAAGTTATGAACTTTGAAGCCTTGGGTTCAACCATGGAGTTCTTGCTGGTTTGGAGAAGACAGTGAGCAGTGTGCAGAGCTTCTTAGCTTACGCTACTGAGCACGCGCTCTTTACCGTAGCGTACGCAGACTTGAGTACGCTTCCTGTTGGAAGCGTGTCTCTTGCGTACGCAGACTTGAGCGTGCCTTGGTACGCAGACTTGAGCGAGCCTTGGTACGCAGACTTGAGCGTGCCTTGGTACGCAGACTTGAGCGTGCCTTGGGACGTAGACTTGAGCGTGCCTTGGTACGCAGACTTGAGTGAGCCTTGGTACGTAGACTTGAGCGTGCCTTGGTACGCAGACTTGAGCGTGCCCTGGTACGCAGACTTGAGCGTACGTATGACCTGAGCGTACATTTTTCCCTGCGTACGTGCTTTTGTGCGTACGCAGCTCTCCTGCGTGCGTGCTTTTGTGCGTACGCAGCTCTCCTGTGTGCGTGCTTTTGTGCGTACGTAGCTCTCCTGCGTGCGTGCTCTGGTGCGTACGCTGCTCTCCTGTGTGCGTGCTTTTGCGTGTATGCTCCCCCTGCGTACGTGCTCTTGCACGTATGCCCAACCCCCTGGCCCCTTGCTTAAATCCCATTGGCTCTTGGAGTATTGGTTTTATTTCTCGACTTGGTTTCTCTTTTGTGGATTGGGTTTTCCTGAGATCTTGTTCAACACAGCACGACTATCTCGACCCGACACGGCCTAACACGATTTGCAAGTAATTGTTTATGACTAGTACGGTTTTCGAGATTTTCTATAAATATGATCCTGGTATTCTCTGATCTCCTTGCTAGTGATCCAGTGGGTGCACACCTAACTTGTAACTTGTAATTAATCCTTGTGACTTAATAACTTGATAGTGGCCCGTGGTGGCGCACTCCTAACTTGTAGCATGACTTGATAACTTAATGCTATTGCGACGGCTAACTTAACTTGACTGTCTTGACACCGTGGGTGGTTCTTCCTTGCTTGCTTGATAAATCCACTTGTCCTGTCTTGCATATCTAGGATGGGACTCCTGAGTACCACGGTCAGGGGTACCTACCAAAATGGATTAAGGCTAATAACTAGAATAACACAGTAGTCATGAAGAGATGCACAGCTACAGGCAATCCCGTTACCTGGGCGCTCTTGGGATCTGTAGCCTGCCGTCGAGTAGGGCACATTTCCAGCATACCGTCGAGTGTTGCACCCTCTAAGTCACCTAGGGTACATTTGTCTCCGGGCGATGTACCCACCAGAATTCAACCCTAACTTTCGACCTAGGTAACCTGGATGGTCTGCAGGGCTTGTGGCTGTGGAATCATCTCACTGCATCTTGTTAGTAATTAGGTCTGTGATAACCCTAGTTAGTTAAAGTAGTAAGCCGTAGTATCTGCTTGGCCGTGATTGATTGAATGAGGTATAACCAGTCTAGTCATGTCTTGATCCAGTACAAGATTGCTTCCTGTTTTGATTTCTCACATTATTATCTTGCCGATAAATGGTGGAAACCAAGTTCTGTTCAGATGAAGGGTTACAACCCCGGTCCTTGTTTGGTTTATGGGTTGTAACCTGGCTATCGGAATAGTTCCATGGTATATCGTCGTATATCATCCTGACATGTTTTCATAAATTCTAGTTTTAATATTAGATTTTCTTGTGCTAATTGCTGGCTTTTGTTCTTATTTCGTGGCCCCCTTGTGGCACTTGCTCTTTTGGGGTTGACCCAGCTAGTTTTGTGTGGCCAGATTTCGGAGTAGCTCCCGAGGATCTACCGAGCTTCCAGCCCAATGGTGACAACTAGACGGAACCCGGGCCAAGAGTGGGTTTTCCTTTTTGTCTTGCCCACTTTATTGTAAATTATTTGAGCGTTTAGCGACGAGCACCTGTTAGCTCGATGCACTTTTACTTACTGTCTGCTTACGGGCTATAAACATGATTAACAAATCCTAGGGTTGATCATGTACGACTAAACTCTTGTTAGTCCTAACATTTTGTAACTATTAGCTTCATGATCAGCTGAATATGTATATTTGGGACGCCTTATTATTGTATATTTAATGATCATACATCTTGCGACCTTACTTACTTGCTTGTGATTGAGACATTAGGCTTGTTCATGACCACAAGAGACTGTTGGCTTGTAGTAAATCCTCATATATCTAGACACCGTGACCGTATATCGAGGTGGTTACCATTTCAATATACGTAGCTGGCTATGTCTGCCCCCGCTCTCCAGTATTCTAGTTCTGGGGCGTGACATATATATATAACCTAAAAAAATATATACCTATCTATATAACCCTTCCACAATCTAACATCACCTACTCAAACTCAAACACTTAGATACTAACCCACTAACACTAGGATACCATATCAATCTTGGTCATATTGGCATCCCAAAACCAATACCTTGGCCATAAGGTAAACTAATCATTTACCTTGAAGGTAAAGGTAATTCATATTTACCTTAAGATACTAACTTGTATCATGAGATACCAAGATATCCCTCAAATATCTAATTAACTAACTATCTAATGTACTAACATAACATCTTAACTAATATATAACATATGATCTATAGAGACTAACTTGCTAACATACCAATATCTAGAACTAACATAACCTACTAACATATCAATATCTAATATACTAGATATCTAACATTAAACTATCTAACAACATATCAAATATCTAACAAAATACTAACATCTACTATCTAACTAACATTCATACTAACAAATATAACTTATACTAACATATAAAAAAACTCTAATATATCTAAACCCTCTACTAACCAACATCTAACAAAAATACTAACATATATAACGTACAGTAACATATAACAACTCTAACATATCTAACCCTCTATTAACCAACATCTAATAAACATACTAACATATATTACCTAACAATAATATATATATATATATATATATATATATATATATATATATATATATATATATATGTGTGTGTGTGTGTGTACTATATCATACATATACTCGACAACCTATGATACATACATTCATTTAATATCCATACTACATAGGCTCATAGGTTACACAAAATGCCTATATCGTATAGTCACTCTTCTACTTAAAATCAATATTGTACCAATTAGACATTCGCTAAATTCTAGAATTAAAGTATGCCGTAGTCCTTCGGGTTAGCTTTCCGAAACTTCAAACGGATCGTATTTTCGTGTTCGGAAGCTCCCGGAATCACAAAAACACAGAAACACGTTTGTCTTTCGGACAGCTGACACTCAAATAGTTTTACAGAAAGTTCCAGAACGATTTTGGCTTACTAAAATATATATATATTTGGAAAGCTAACTTCGATACAGTTCTTTTAAAGAAACAAAATATTAATCGGAGCTCTGAACTAAACGTTATGGCATTTCTAAGTTACTATGGTTACTAAAAACGTGAATGAATATTATGACGAATTTGGGTTATTTTGGAAAAAAAATACATGTAGGACAAGATACTTGGATACCAACATAGATATCCAAATGAAACTCATTCTAACCATCCTAACTAAGATCAATCCACTCTCTGACCATTCTAAAACTGAATTTAAAACACAATTAATCCTATTAGGCAATAAACCAAACACATGGGATGTCCTAATTTGGGATCTATCAAGTATGACATAAAATACATATCTAAAATCCTCAAGAGAGCTCCAAATGGCCTCAAACTTGAATCTAAAGGGGGTACATGCATGGAGATGGATCCTATGGATTCAAAACTAACTAATATGCATAGAAAATTAATTTAGAGGGTTGGTTTTACCTATTGGGAGTGGAATTCCAATGATACTCTCAAGGACGGCTCCGACATAAAGATCTTCCAAAAAAGGACACTCCTCCATGCACTTTGCTCCAAATCTTTGCTAGCACCCTCCCTTGGTAGTATGAGAAGGTTGGATGAAAATTTTGGTGGAGGGATGTAAGGATTTGGAGATCAAATCAAAGAGGGAAGCTCTCAATTTGGGAAAGAACACTTTGTGAAGGAAAAGTGGCAAGATAAAATAAAATAAAAGGAAGGGAGGCTAAACTACCTATAATGGCTGCCACTAAACCCTATTTGGACCTTGGAGAAAAGCCAATAAGGCCTCAACTAGTCCTCTTGGTTAATTTTAAGTTAGGTTCAAGTTTGGGATCAAAAGGGTTAAATTTAAGCCTCTAACTTAACCAATCTTACAAGTGGGATTAGTCTAAACTCACTAACTTAATTAGTGAGATTTGTAGGCCATGACTAACTAATCTTGGGATCCTATCTATAGTCTAAGCTACCCGGGTGACTAACACAAGTCGGAACGAAACGAAACTCAAACCCGACTAAATAAATCCAGTAAAATTAATATTAAAATATAAAAATTCCCAAAATATTAAAATGTGAAAAATGACCAAAATCATAATACATCAATTTAAATATTATTAAAATAATCTAAAATTTACCAATTAATCAAATCCTAAATAATTTAAAAGTCACAAAATGACCAAAATACCCTTAGCCTAAAAAGTTGTAATTAGTCATTCTAATCACATGGTTAGGTCCCCATGGTCATGGTTAGTCTCTAGGCTCAACATTTCTAGGGTTCACTAGCTAACACATCAAAATTATAAATAGTATTAAATTAATTAAAATCCCCAAAAATCATAAATCCTATTATTAAATAATAAACTTTTACAAAGGTTCAAAATTACCCTCATTTTAGAAAAGTGGGTATTGTACTTAAGCAAGTACAACTTGCTTCATGATGGATCTTTTATTTTGTTATTCTATCTTCTTCTCTACATGATTCTAAGCATCTTTAGAACTTGGAGTTTTCGGTTTGGACGGATGGATTTTTGTAGATCTAAGTTTGTAGCCTTTTCAGTTTTCTTAGGTTTTGATCTACCAAACTTTATTAGTTTCAAGTTTTGATAGTTCTATGTTGTAGAGAATTCGATTTTATCCAATATGGACCTTTGAAAAGTTAGATTTCGACTTGTTTTGAGGAAGTTATGGCCAAAGTAAGATTTGGACATCTTCTATGTGCCGCATAGTACTGGCCGCATGGCTACATAGTGCCAGTTTCGCATGGCTGCATAGTGATGTCCGTATGGCTGCATATTGTCGCATAGTGCTGTCCGTATGGCTGTATAGTTTCGTATAGTATCAGTTCCGTATGGCTGTATAGTACTGTCCGTATGGCTGTATAGTACCGTATAGTGCCAGTTTCGGATGGTTACATAGTACCGCATAGTGCTGGCCGCATGGCTGCATAGTACCGCATAGTGCCAGTTCTGTATGGCTGCATAATGCAGCATAGTGCTGTCTACATGGCTGCATAGTACTGTCCGCATGGCTGTATAGTGCCGCATAGTGCCAGTTTTGTATGGCTGCATAGTGCTGTCTGCATAGCTGTATAGTGCCACATAGTGCCAGTTCCGTATGGCTGCATAGTACCACATGGTGCTGTCCGCATGGCTGCATAGTACTGTATAGTGCCAGTTTTGTATGGCTGTATAGTGTCGCATAGTGCTGTCCGTATGGCTGTATAGTGTCGTATAGTGCTCTCCGCATGGCTGCATAGTGCCGCATAGTGCCAGTTTCGTATGGCTACATAGTGCTGTCCGCATGGCTGCATAGTGCTTTCCGCATGGCTGCATAGTGTCGCATAGTGCCAGTTCCGCATGGCTGCATAGTGCCGTATAGTACTGGCCGCATGGATGCAAAGTGCCGCATAGTGCCTATTTTAGGTATTTTTTGCTGTTTTATGTCCCATTGGCTGATTTGTGGCCAAAATTTCTCCCAACTTCCAACATGAAAGTTGTAGATCTTTTCCTTGGCTTCAAGAATATGTTACTAGCTATTTTATGTAAGTTTCTCTCATTCATGACAATATAAGGATAGAGCCTGATAGTGGCCTGTTAAGGCGTACTCTTAACCAGTAACAAGTAACATGACATGATAGTGGTCCGTCGTGGCGCACTCTTGACAAGTAAACCTGACATGTAATCTTGAATGTTGTTGCGACGGCTATCTTGACCTGTTGAGCAAAACTCGTCTTGACACCGTGGGTGATTGTTCTTGAATGTGCTTGTATAAGCTTCCAGTCTCGTCTCGCATCATGTCTAGGACTTGCATCCCTGGTTACCACGGTCATGGATTCATACTGAATCTGACTAGGTTAATTACTATATTGATCAAAGTAGCTCATATAGAGAGATGTTTCCAGTTACAGGCGACCCCGTTATCCCGGCCACACTTGATGGACTTGTAGCCTGCCGACGAGTAGGGCACATTTCTAACCCACTATCATGTGGGGCACTTCTTGAAACAAGTAATATGTACACTGTCATGTATTGCACTCAACGTCATCTAATAATTCTTGATAACTCTTGCATGAACCTTACCTGGATAACTTGGATAGCTGCAGGGCTTGTGACTGTCGGAACATCTTATTGCATCTTGCTAGTAACTAGGCTTGTGATAACCCTAGTTAGTTAAAGTATCAAACCGTACTCTTTGCTTGGCCGTAAATGTTGGACGGAGTCCAATCCTATCTAGTCTTGTCTAGATCCAGTACATGGCTATCTCAGGACATGCTCGCTTACGCATTACTCTTAGCAATAAATAGCTAGAGACCGGTTCTATTCAGACGAAGGGTTACAATCCCGGTCCTTGTTTGGTTTAAGGATTGTAACCTGGTTTTCGGAATAGTTCCTCGTCCTTTCGTCATTTGTTGCCTTATTTACATTTCATGTTTTTCTATTATTATTCTTATTTATGTTCTGACATGCTAGTTTTAGTTCTTAAGTGAAGCCTCCCTTGTGGCACTTGCTCTTTCTGGGGTCTGATCCAGCTGGTTTTGTATGGCCAGATTTCGGAACAGCACCCGAGGATCTCCCAGCCTTCCAGTCAGATGGTGAACAATAGACGTAACCCTGGCAACGAGTGGGTTTTATTTTGCTCTCCTACTCTATTATAAATTATTCTTTTGAGGTGTTTAGCTGCCGAACAAGTGTTAGCTCGTGTTAAATACTTATATTTATTGTTTGCCTAAGGGCTGTAACATGATTGACAAATCCTAGGGTTGATCATGTATGACTGAAACTCTTGCTAGTCCTTGCATTTTGTACGACTAGCTTCATGATCATCTGTATATGAAATGTATGGGATGCCTTACTATTGAATATCTGATGGTCTAACATCTTGTAACTATTATTACTTGCTTGAGATTGAGACGCTAGGCTTATTCTTAACCATAAGAGACTGATGGCTTGTAGATGAACCTTCATACATCTAGACAGCCATGAGCGTATATCAAGTTGGATTACACTTCTATATACGTAGCTGGCTGTGTCTGTCACCCGCTCTCCAGTATTCTGGTTCTAGGACGTGACATTACCCGAATACGATCTTCCTTCGAAAACGGCCTTCAATCCTTCTTCTTCTCTCCCAAAGTTGCAATGGCATCTTGCCTCCTTTCTCTCTCTTTTTCCCTCTGTTGTATATGTTACGTATGATTAGGGTTAGGAAAAACCATATGTAAACCCCCTAATCCCGCAGCGAAATCTATATCGTAGGATACGATCTAACGATGTAAAAAAAATACCCTAAAATTAGCCTCAGCCAGACGACATAAAGTTCGGCCAGAACTCTCTATGGGCGTTCCAGAACTGTTCTCAGCCTGATGATACAGAGTTCGGCCGAAACTCTATGTGGGCGTTCCAGAACTGGCCTGGGACCGAACTCGGCCAGAGTTCGGCCTTCCCTGTTCTAGAAGGTTTTATGGTGGCTTCCGAGCTTCTTCTCCATCTTCGATTGGCCTCGTTACCTCTCCGAGCTTCTCTGACACACAAACGACGCTCATTGATGGAACTGGGGATTCCCAGGACCCTTACTTTGGTGTGCGTATTGATCAAAAAAATGTTAAACGGATTTAATACGTGTTCTAACCCTTCATAGGCGGAAACTAGGGTTCACGAATTATACCTGCGGCGGGAAGAAGACAAGCAGCTCCTGGAAATATCGAGTGGACGATCCCAAGATCTTCTGCACGTATTCTTTCCTCGAGTTGGACGTCGTGTAGGCGACGATCTCCCAACCTTTTATTCTCTTTGGCAGCCCTCTCTTTTCCTCCTTACGTGAATCACAAATTTATAGAAAGCTTTAGATTTCTGATCAGTAATTTGGCGGCCAGAGAATAGAGGATATATACAGGCTACGGCAGGGACCATGAGGAGAAATTAGGGTTAGGCCTCCTAACGGATTTGAATATCCCGTGTTCAGCCCGGATAAACAATCCAGGCCCATTAATAAAAGCTCGGTCCACTAATGAAATATTGTTGCACTACCTCCCTAATTCCAAATTATGTTTGTGGCCTCATATTATTATATGCTCGTTTGGCTCCCCATGTTAAGATATAGAATGTCCGTCGATCAAATTAAGTTACTGACAACTATATTGATTCGACATCTTTTATCCTTAAGTAGTACCGCTCAACTTTATTTTTCATGTCGAATATAATCCACCTGTAGGGTTTACATAACAATCCTTATGAGCTCCTTAAGGGGACATCATCAACCCGATGTATCAGGACATGAATTCCATTTATAATCAACAGCCCATCATACATACAATATTATTACCCAATTCATAGTGGTTGTTGACCCATAATGAACCCACTCTTTCATGAGTCAAAGTAATACACACTGCATATACATGTCTGTTATTATATCTGGATTAAGAGCACAAGCATCCATAATAACATAGGTGTTTGTTCTCTTATGTAGTCAGTACAAAGAGAACAACCTCAAGTGGTCATGTTCAATACACACAAAGTGTACTAGTGTAAACCTATAGTCAAGATAGACTAATACCAGATTACACTACAACATTTCTAATAGATTGTCCAAGTCTATCTAGGTTGTAAACTATTTATATATTCCATAGGGAACTGATAATATGATCTTATGTGTGACACCACATACCATATTATCTACAATATAGAATATCAAACATTTGTATTAACACTTGCAACAAATACAATATGTAAACATTTGCCCATATGATTTTTATTCAAAATTTAAGGAAATAAGATTACTACAAAAGCGATGCTTTTAGTATATAACCCTAACAATCTCCCACTTATACTCAAAGCATTGCTTTTCAGTATACTGTTACAAATCTCCCACTTATACTTAAAGCCATGCTGCTACACATCTGACTCACATTCCCTCAACATGACTATCAAAAGCCTTAGCTGGTAAGCTCTTTATAAAGGGATCAGCTAGGTTGTCGGCTGATGTTATCTTGATCACAGCAATTTTTCATTTCTTTACGAAATCTCGTATCAGGTGGTACTTGCGCTCAATGTGTTTACCTGTCTTATGGGCTCGTGGTTCCTTCGAGTTTGCAACTGCACCATTATTATCACAATAAAGTGTAATAGACTTAGGCAAACTAGGTACCACATCCAAGTCCAATAGAAAGTTTATGAGCCAAACCGCTTCTTTGGCTGCCTCAGAGGCTGCCACATACTCGGCTTCTATGGTGGAATCATCAATACATTTTTGCTTGATACTCCTCTACACAATGGCTCCACCTCCCAAAGTAAACACATAACCTGAGGTAGATTTCCTGGGATCCCTATCTGACTGATAATCTGAGTCTGTATACTCCAAGGGAACTAAACTATCTGTCTGGTAAACTAGCATATACTCTTTAGTTCTTTTCAGGTACTTCAAAATATGCTTTACGACAGTCCAGTGCTCTTGTCCTGGTTTAGACTGATATCTGCTGACCATACCTACGACAAAGCAGATGTATGGTCTCGTACATAGCATTGCATACATTAAGCTTCATACTGCTGAAGCATAGGGAACTGCTTTCATGTTCTCTATCTCTTTAGGTGTCCTCGGACACTGCTCCTTTGATAGAGCAATTCCATGTCTAAAAGGTAAGAAACCTTTCTTAAAATTTTGCATACTGAAACGAGTTAGTACAGTATTGATATAGGAAGCTTTGGATAAGCCCAACATTATTTTTTTGCTATCTCGTAGAACTTTGATCCCAAGGATGTGACCTACTTTTCCTAAGTCCTTCATATCAAACTGTTTGGATAACCATACCCTTATATCAGATAACACCTTCACATTGTTTCCAATGAGCAAGATGTCATCCACATAAAAGTACTAGAAATACCATCATGTTTCCGTCACACTTTCTATATACACATGATTTATCCTGACATTGATCAAATCCATAAGATTTTATCATCTGATCAAAACATATGTTCCAAGATCTGGAAGCTTGCTTAAGTCCATAAATGGACTTTTTGAGCTTACAAACAAGATGTTCTTGGCCCTTTTCAATGAACCCATCTGGTTGCTTCATATAGATGTCTTCCTCAAGACTTCTATTAAGGAAAGCTGTCTTAACATCTATTTGCCAAATCTCATAATCGAGATGAGCTGCATTAGATAAAAGAATCTGGATAGACTTAAGCATGGCTACTGGAGAAAATTTTTCTTCATAATTGATACCCTCTCTTTGAGTAAAATATTTTACAACAAGCCGAGCTTTAAAGGTTTCAACCTTACCGTCTGATCCTCTTTTTTCTCTTATAGACTCACTTGCATCCAATGGCTTTTACACCAATGGGTGGTTCTACAAGCTTCCAGAACTGATTGGAATCCATAGATTATATTTTAGATATCATTGCTTTTTGCCAAGACTCTACATCTTTATCTTGGAGTGCTTCGCTGTAGGTACAGGGATCAAAATCTTGTTCCTCAGGGACGAAGTCTGATGACTCTCCCAAGAACATATATCTATCAGGTTGTATCACAACCCTTCCACTACGATGAGACACTATCGGTTGTGGTATAACATTTATGACACTTTGTGCAGTTAATTGTGGTTCATCCTCTTTTACTGTTGGTACTGAAGTACTTGGTGTCTCACCTCTCAGTTCTTCTAGAACAACTCTAATTGTGGGTTTATGGTTCATCACATAGCCTTCCTCTAAGAATCGGGCATTGGTGCTAACAATGACCTTCTAATCCTTAGGACTATAAAATAAACATCCTTTCGTTCCTCTTGGATAGCCTACAAGCAAGCATACTTCTGTACGAGATTCCAACTTATCTGCTTTATCATTCAGCACATGTGCTGAACTACCCCAAATTTGAACATGTTTCAGACTAGGCTTACGCCCAATCCACAGCTCTGTGGGAGTAAGTGTAACACCCAGTTTTCCAAATGAGGGTAATTTTGAAATTTTGTAATTATTATTATTATTTATTGATATTTATTTCATATTATAATTTTGGTAATTTTTAATCATTTTAAACTATTTAAAAACTGTTTTAAGTCATGACTTGTGATTTTGATATGCTGCTAGTGAAACCCTAGAGACTGAATGACCTAGAGCCTAACCATGTCATTAGGATGATTTAATTATCATTTTAGTTTGAGGGTATTTTGTCATTTAGTAAAATTTGAATTTATTTTTAATTTATTGAATTGGTAATTTCTAGTTTGGACTTTGACTCGTTTGAGACTTGTAGACTAGCCTAGAAGCTAACCCTAGCTATGGTGACCCTAGTGTAACTTGAGTTAACCTATTTTAGTCATTAGAAACTAGTTTTAGATAGGAGGATTAAGGTTAAATGAAATCATTTCATGACTTATGATTTTAATCCATGACTTGTGATTTTATGACTTCATGACCTGTGACTTAAGCCCATAGCCCATTAGACTAAACCCTAACCCTAATTTTCACTTCATGACCAGCCACTAGGGCTCCCCCATCCCTATAAATAATCTCTTCATTAGTTCTTGCCTCTTTTATGTCATTTCAACACAGAGAGAAAAGAAAGGTTTGTTAATTCTTTCCTATTCTATAAAATCTTTCATTTTAAATCCTTTTCACTCTAGTTTCTTGCATTAGAGCCTAATACCCTCCTATTTTCTGATTGTGGAGTTTAATCCAGCTTTGGGATAATTTGGGAGCATTTGGCTAGCAAGGAGGAATCCCCCATTTGGAGCTTTTTCATGCTTTTTGCACCTATAGGTAAAACTTCATAAATTGATCTAATATTCTATTTTCTTTGCATTTAGGGCTAGATCTAGGAGTCCCCTAGCTGTCCCTGAAGTTTGGGTTAATTTCGTGTCCGTTTGGTGTCCGTATCAGGCACGTGTCAATGTGTAAGTATAGGTGTTTGTTAGAATGCCTCAATAGGATTTATTTTGTTAATTTTGAAAAGTAATTGAATGGATATGTTGTTTTATACATGGTTATTATTTTCGTGTCCTACTGAGCATGTTTTTGGACACTTTTCGTGTCCAAAAATGGGACACACACACGCGCACGAGGACACGTGCACTGTCCTGCATCTCAGGCTGGATAACTCACTGTATCGGACACGGGGACACGCAAAATTTTGGGAGGATGTCAGGGCATTGACTGACATGACTCTCCCAAAATTTGAGCCCATATGGTTGCGTGTGCGAGGAGTTCTCCTCCTCGCACTGGTCGTACTGGCCGCGCGCGCGGGCTGTGCATACGCAAAATTGTGCCACTGATACGCGGCTAGAACGGACACGACACGTGTCTAGGACACAGTGCAGGGCCATAGACACGTAGCCCTATATGGGGCGAACACGTGGACATAACCATGACATGTGTCGTGCAACGTGTCGTGTCCTAGAGCGACACACACGCGTGCACGACGCTGTGTGCCTGTGCGCGTGTCTGTGGTGTTCGTGAGCCAAGATACGTCGTGTCCTGTTTCCTCAGGACACGAGATGATTCGTGAGACACGTGCACACTAGACACAATGTTTACCAACCAATATTTTGGATTATTATCATGTTTTGACTTTCGAAATTCATTTTCTTCATGTTCACCGATACGTACAATTCTAGTTTTTCAATTCCGAACATAATGTGCTCTAAACTGATTTTTATTGATGTTTAATTTGCCATG
>JANAVB010008607.1:0-40602 GCA_029216955.1 Iris pallida | reverse complement strand
TTGTGGGGTAGAATGGACGTAATTTTTTCTGACTGCCAAAGTAATGGGTATAAAAACAAAAAAAAATGAATTAATTGATTTAAACACAAATGATTTCAGAACTGATTTATGAACTGTTTACTAAAGAACTTTTGATAAATTTCTATTACCTCAGCATCATGAAACACACATTCAAGGCTGAATGGTTGGCCTCTTCCTCCGTATCCAGCAACCTCATAGAGACGCACGAATCGAACCTTCAAATTCTAGAAAGTTATTGAAGGAGTTAAATAACGAATTAGAGAAAAAATGGAGCCATAGATGAAAATGGAATTACAACAGATGTGTGTACGGTGGAATCTATTCATAATTCATCTATTTAGTCAGTTGTCCATAAATGTATTATATTTTGAAAACTAAAATTCATAAATTTGGCATTATTTTACACATTCTCCAAAGGATGATGTCGTTTATAAGTGTGAAAGTTGTTAAAGTTGATGTAAATTGTTAAATGCAATTTATTGTACAGCTGTAAGTTGTTAAATGCATTTAAAGTTGCACTATTTTGCACATTCTCCAAAAGAATGCAATTTATTATACAGCTTTTGCTACATTTTAGAATGTGATGCCATTTATAAATGACATTTTTTGGCAGCTGCACATTCTCCAAAGATTGAATGTTATTTATATCAACTCTAGAAGTCTTCAGAATTGAAAATATACAATAGCATTTAGACAAAAGAATATATTTTATTACTATTTTGCAGAATTAAAAATAATATTTTAATACTACAACATTTAGGTGGGAAAATGGCAAAATTGTAATTGTTGCCAACTAGTTTGCTTATATATTATATATATATAATAATATATATATATATAATATATATATATATATATATATTATATAATACAAAAAACATCACTTTTGTATTAACTATATTTTTCTATTATTTTTGAATGAGAATCATATGGACAAATGTTGGCATTTTATATTTGTTAATGTTAATGCAAAGTGTCTAATGTTCTACGTTGTAGATAATATGGTGTGTGGTTATACACAGAAGATCATATTATCAGTCCCTTGTATAATATATAAATAGTTTAGAACCTAAATGAATTTGGATAAACCATTGGTAAGGTTGTAGTGTAATCTGATATTAGTCTATCTTGACTATAGGATTATATTAGCGCACTTTGTGTGCATTAAAGAAGACCACTTGAGCTTGTTCTCTTTGTACTGACTACATAAGTGGATACGTACCTCTATTATTGTGGATGCTTGTGCTCTTATCCGGAATATAACTGACATGTATATGTAGTATGCATTACTTTGATTCATAAAAGAGTAAGATTCATAATGAGTCAATAACCTCTATGAATTGGTAAGGCATTATGTATATGATTGACTATTGATTATAAAAGTAATCCATGTCCCGATGTATCGGGTTGATGATTTCTCCTTAAGGAACTCATAAGGATTGTCTTGTAAACCGTGCAGGTAGATTATCCGACATGACAAATAAAGTTGAGTGGTACTACTTAAGGATAAAAGATGTCGACCAATGTAGTTGTCAGTAACTTAATTTGATTGACGAATATTCGATATCTTAACATGGGGAGACAAACAAGCATATAATCAGAAGGAGCCCATAAACGTAATTTGGGATTAGGAAGGTAGTGAAACAATAGCTCTTTAGTGGACCGAGCTATTGTAAACAGGCCTGTTGTGTGTTCGGACTGAACACGGGATACCTAGACCCGTTAGGAGACCAAAACCTAATTTTTCCTTATGGTCCTTACCATAGCATATATATACCCTCTATTCTCGGCCGTCACATGTATCCTAAGAAGGGCATCTTTCTCTAATTCGTCCAAAAGAGAGGAGAAAGGGAGGACTGTCGAGAGAAGAAAAGGTTGGGAGATCGTCGCCCACACGACGTCCAACCCGAGAAAGGAATACGTACAAAAGATCTTGGGGTCGCTGACTGCTCGAGGTTGCTAAGAAATGTCATCTTCTTCTTATCACAGGTATAATTCATGAACTCTATTTTTTGCCTATGAAGGGTTAGAATACGTTTATATCTGTTTAACTTTCTATCGATCAATACGCACACCAATCCATGTTCCTGAGAATCTTCAGTTTCATCATTCATGCACATCTTGTACAAAGTAGGGTTTTCTTATGTTGTCACATAGATTATCATTCTGCTGCTATATTATATACATGCTCACAGTTGTACCATGTGTCTATAGATTATGATACAGTTTTGAGTACTTCATAGAATGTAATTCATTCAGTTTGTGATGGAAGGCTATAAAGTAGTCGTTCCTAAGTTCAGAGGCAGAACATGGAAAGATTTTGAGATTGTTGGGTTAATGAGGCTGTCCTTGGACAGGGACTTGTATAGAGATAGAACGATTGAGCGACAGTTCGAGTATAGACTTGCATGGTCATTGGAAACTTGAGCACAAGGTTTATAGGTTCCTTGAACGATCGCCAGGTACTGGATCGGTTCGTCCTAGGAGGAACTTGGTAGTGCTAGATATTTATTGGGGGCAAGACCAAGCTACAAGAATGTGTAGCAATATAGTCAACGAGACCTTCGTTGGAGTTTGCACCTCGCAACAAAGAGTCGCCGTCATGCAGTGTCCAGGGTTGCTTATGGGGCCAATAACCCTCATATAAGCTAAGTCGACATGCTAGCAAAAATTTGCGTGTAGGTCATTACTTGAGTAAAGAAAATGGATGCACGATACACGACACATTTATTAAGCCTAACATTTTTCTTCTACAAAGACATGCATTATGATACAATATGTGATACTATGGTTAGATAGCATGGCACTGGATCTTTATGTGATAAACTGTTGTGATTTTGAGTATGATGTCTTTCGTATTAAAACAAGGAAGAATGGACAATAAGTATGGGTAAGTTTATATTGTTGCATGGCACGGTTAGGAATTTATGACACAAGTAGGCCTGTAGGAGCGTAAAAAAAATACTTCATAGACCAAGTCAAAGAAATATAATTTTACGCAATAGGCTACTCTACGCAGGCTATTCTACGCAGGCTACTCTACGCAAGCTGTTTTTACGCAAGCTACTTTACGCCGGGGACGGGCTGTCAGATCATGCATTTAATGCAAGTAATAATGAATCTGACATAATGATTTACTGACAGCGTATAACACAAAATTCAAAGAGATTTGATTTACACAGAAACCAACATTGTCGTTTAGTGTGTAGACTGGGTTACTTTACGCTCAAAAGATGACTTCTTTTACGCATGAATACTACATGAGCTTTTTACGCTCAAAGTTGACATGTGTGTAAAGTTTATTTGGGCTACCTTTTACGCTCAAGGCTGTTTTATCAGCCACTTTACGCAAAAAGTCTATTTTTGGGCGTTAGGCCTAGTCTACTACTTTACGCTGGAAGTGTATTTTGGGTCATTTTTACGCCCGATTGTTTCTAGCTATATGAGAACGTGGTTTGCCTACGTGGCTTTCATGCCATACTTATCGAGGGACTGTGTACGTGCCCTCCTTATTTTGTTGAAGTACTGGGACATGTGTTATCCCATGTAAAGTTCATGTATGACAGTTACTAGCGTAGAAACCCGATTATGTTGCTTTTTACGAACAAAGGGTTAAGTAGACTTATTTTTCATATATATAGAATCAGAAGAGATAGGAGAGAATAAATAGAGATCAGAGCCCAGAGACTTTGATTTTCCAGAGCATTCTTCTTCAACTTTTCTTCCAGAACAGAGTGAAGCAAAGCAGGAAAGCATTTGACCTCGCCATTAGTGCCCAAGTGCGTCGATACCTTTCTGGTGACTTAGTTCTTCCGGCTGTTCATCTTCCAGCAGTACTCTTCATCATCATATGGTCCAAGGAACAAAGTGATCGCCTTCAGATCAGACTTCCATAGCAATACTTCCTGGAACAATTTGTACTTCTTGTACTTTTTCTCATTTTATTTCAAAAGCCAATTTTAGGCATTTTGTTAAGTGAAACAAAATGGCGACTCTGCTGGGGACGACCTTCTCCTCGAATCGACCAAGAAGACTATGGTTGTGCACTTCGACCAGACTGCCTACGAAGAAATGCTCAGGACTGGGGTAGTGCACACTGCTCCATTGTTCAGAAATCACGGAAGGCGCAAAAAGTTTGGATTCTTAAGTCCTAACCATCCTCGGATCTCCTTGTTGTCTCTGAAGGCAAAGGCATTCTTCCTACTCCTGTTGTGGAGACTCCCATCGGTGATGAGGCAGTCTCTACTTCAGTGATGCACCGCGGGCGTAAAAACTAGGCTCCCGTTTGTAACGAGGCAGTATTTACTTCAATATCGTGCCCTGAGCGTAAAAACCAATCTTCCGTCGGTGACGGGGAAGATTCCCAAGTTTTACTCCCAGCGCGTAAAAATGAGGTATTACGCCCAGCGCGTAAAAACCAAAATTTACGCTCTGTGCATAAGAACAAGTCTCCCGTCTGTGATGTGGTAGACTCCAATGCTTTACGTTCTGTGCTTAAAAATAAGTCTCCCGTCTGTGACGCGGTAAACACACAAAATTTACGCTCCACGCGTAAAGGAAAATATCCCGTCTGTGACGTGGCAGATACTCATGTTTT
Organism: Iris pallida; assembly: GCA_029216955.1. Lineage (NCBI taxonomy): Eukaryota > Viridiplantae > Streptophyta > Magnoliopsida > Asparagales > Iridaceae > Iris > Iris pallida. Next base: position 35,984 of record JANAVB010008607.1, on the reverse strand, counting down.
GTGCTCTACGTGTAAAGGTAAATCTCCTGTGACAGTGTAGATAAAATTCACAATGATGTCTTTACATCTAAAGTGAATTTACCTGCACGTAACCAGCATAAATACATTGTTGGTAAAACTTCGGTTCTTCAACAACAGCCTTCTTACACTGCTTTACGCAAGGTACCAAACCTACAAATTATCGTAATGCTGATGGAATTCTTTGTGCTAAAAAATCTCAGGATTTATGCACGCAACTCCGAGCATATAAAAATGTACAGTTTGGTTCTACAAATACAGCCAGTAATCTTCTTTATACACAAGGGACTAAACGTTTCTCTCCTCCGAATGTAATAAGGAAGACTACTCCATCTACTCCCTCTACTCCTTCTGATTTACGCGAGTTGCTTTTACAAAAGCGTAAAGACAGAAAATCTCCTGTGACACTCCTAAAAGAAGATCACCATTGTGAGTGTCACCAGATTGTAATTAAGTGTTGTTGTTCGACGTCTAAACGGTCAGTTTTTGATCGGTTAGGCTACAATGTTCAGCAATCAGTTGATGATCAAGAACAGGAGTTGTCATATGCCTCAGTTAATATGGCATCTCATACCAACAGAGGACGACGTCCAAGATGCAACTCGTCACAGACTCCTGGTCAACAACAGTTTAATCGACTTCTTGATAATTTCGAAGGAGTATATCAGAATACTCGATTGAGAAGTCAGAAACAGTTGCAGACTTCTGATTCAGAAGCTGGGGGTACCCAGTCTTTAGAGTCCGAAACTGATAGCATTGATTCATACTTCTACACCGATCCCTCTGTATCTTCAAAGGAGGTTGAATCTTATGCTATTGGAGACAAACCCGAGACATCATCTGCTAATACAGAACAACATCTCTCTGCAGTTGAAGGATATGCTTGCTATGATACAAAGTATGCATCAAATAATAATGACTCAGCAAGTTGCTCAACTGGCAGTGGTAACTCCGGTGCAGGTAGCAGCACAAACTCAAGATGTCAAGGGGTTGATATACCCTTGAATAATCAAAGTCATGAGCCTGCTACCAATCAAAATTCTGCATCTCCATATCCTATCATTCCAGAAGATGTACCACCTCCAGTGGAGGTTACGGTACATCCGACAACAATTCAATCAAATGTGCTTCCTCAAACCAGTAAAGCTATTCAAGCTGTGAGAGCTAAAAGTACAGTTTGAAGTTCTGAAGCACAAGGATCAGCTCCAGAGGTTAGGGATTAAGCAACCTTATCCTCCTCACTGGAATGATGTGCCTTTTCCTCCAAAGTTCAAACCACAATCTATGGTATTATTTAATGGAAAGGCATCTCCCAGTCAATATATCAATTATTTTGATATTATGACTGTACATTTGCAGAAGAATGATGCTCTTTTTATTCGAGTTTTCATCGGGTGTCTAACGGGTTCAGCCTATGGTTGGTATCGCAGTCTGCTCGACAATTGTATTTCGTCTTTTGACGAATTCAAAGCAATATTTCTCTCCCGCTTCTATGAAGGAGGCATAGACATGAACATGTCTTCTTTAATAGAAATCAAACAAAAGGAGAAGGAAGATACTCAGACGTTCATTAAACGTTTCTGACAGGCAACTCTGAAGATACCTCCAGGCATGCCAGATTCAGCACTGATTGATACGTGCAAGATGAATCTGCGACCATCTATTGCTGTCTTTTCGGGTTCCCAATTCACAGATTGGGCCTCGTTTATCATAGCAGCAGTTTCAACCGAGACTAATGGTAGGTTGTCTCGGGAGCACGGGATGATCTTCGCTTCAGAAGACAAAGAAAAGAAAGGCTCTTCTGGTAATAATTTCGGTAATCGTAATACGAATGGAAAGGATACCGTTATGGCTAATGTTTCCAAAAAAAAACGACACCGAATAATCAGGAGTCTTCTAAGCCAAAAGAAGATATTCTTTTGACGAGAGCGATATCTCAGGGATATTCCAATGTCGGGTAAAGAGTGTCAAACTCCAGATTCCGAAGCCAAAAATGCCTAATGAGGTGAATCTGACTGACAATCCCAAGTATTGTATCTATCACAAATACATCAATCATCCCACCAAGGCTTGTTATATTCTGAAGAAGAAAATTCCGGAGCTGATAAATGCCAATGCCATCGCTTTAACTAACAATGAGCATACGGTCACAACCAATATGGTTTCTCTACAATTTGGAGGTTTTCCTCCACAACAAGTCCCAGATGGGATTGTCCCAATTCCAATGGCGATGATGAAAATTGTGAATGTCCTGCCTGCCAGAGAAAAAAATGAAGGACTTTTGCCTCTGACACTTAAAAATGGTGAAATCATGTGGGTGCACCCAGATTTAGTGCCGAAAATGGATAATGAAGGTAAAACTTCGAAATCCAAGAAAGGTAAAAAAGTCAAACCTGCAACATAATTTTTCATTTTTTTACCCCAGACCATGATGATTTGGATCATTTATGGGGCGACATTCCTTTAGAGGATAGACTGAGGGGTTTGAATATATGTCCTCCAAGTTTGGCTCCTCTTACCAAACTCAAGCTTACTCATCGGCAATGGTTAGCAATGAATAGCGTCCCCTTATACAGGGCACAACAAGTCTTCGCTGCTTATGAGAAAGCTCCTACAGGGATCTTTCCTTCTATTCCTCCTTCTTCTATGGCTACAGAGATTTCTATTCCTCTTTTTACGGAAGTCTCTATGTCTTCTTCTTCTCCTGTGGTTACAGAGATCTCTGCTTCCTCTTCCTCTGTCCAACCACCTATTGAAAGTCCGCTACCTATTCACTTGTACAGTCAACAATCAGTCCATCTCATAAAAAGATGGGTTATGACTTTCAAAAGGCAGAGGGTTTGAACTATGATAAAGGAATGCGACTTCCTTTACAGATTCAAAGTCAAAAATCCACTGTTGGATTGGATTCTGAGCTTCCTCTTAAAATTCTCGCAAGAAGAAGACTAAGGGAAAGAAGATTAAAACCTGCAATATGGTAGTTCCTTCTTATGATTCTGAAGAAAAAAGCTTTGCTGGTACGAGATCTGGGAAAGAGTACCATAAAGATTATGAAGGACCTTCCAAGAAGTAGAAGTTGTTGTTGAAACTGTTCTAGCTCAATCATCTCCTATTCCTGCTAAACCATCTGTGGTTGAGAAGGGAAAACATAAAGCAGTACGCTTTGACGTCCCATTAAAGTCTGCTTCAAATCAAGGGTGGTGATGAAACCCTACAAATTTGATATTCTAGCCCAGTTAGCCAATACTTCGGCTAGACTATCTATATTCGAACTGCTTCGTCTTTCTAAAGAAAGCAGAGAGACTTTGAGTGAAGCTTTGCTACAAGCAGACTTATGCTTAGCTTAACTCCAGAGTCCTGACAATACACCAGTGTCGTGTCCACAATGTCATAGCGTGATGGAGGTAATTCCTAACATTACCTTCACAAGAAGATATGATGTTGAAGCATAACAAGCACGACAGGCCTTTGTGCTACACTGAGTATATTGAATCCACTAAAATTGACAGGATTTATATTGATCCTGGGTCTTCTATTAGTATTATTCTTCAGAGTATGCTAAGACCTTTGAGGATTCCTACTAGTGATTTGATTTACACTAGTACCACGATAGTTGGTTTCAACTCCGGCAAGAGTAAACCACTGGAGAAGATTCGTCTAAAGATTCAGATTGGTGATCTTTGAACTATAGCTACTTTATATGTTATCAACTCAGACGTATCCTACAACATCCATCTTGGAAGACCGTGGCTACATGAGCATAACATTGTGCCTTCAACTCTCCACCAATGCTTCAAGTACGTAGATTCACAAGGGGTTATGAAGACTGAATTTGCTGATATCATTCCCTTTAAGGGTATTGAAGCATATTTCTCTGACTCAATGCTCTATAAACAGGAGCATGTAAAGGAGATATCAGATATAGTTGAAGATCAATCATTTGCCGAAGATCAGTCTGTCAATGAAGATTCTCCGGAAGAGCAACCTTTGAAAATCAAGGTCAAAGGCCAAATCCAACCTCAACCTGTCAATGATCAACCTATGATGATCAAGGTCAAAGGAAGAACTCGGGCATCATCTGAGGAAGCTGTGAAGATTCCAATCAAGAGCCAAGCTCAACCCCTTATGATCAAGGTTAAGGGACGTACTTCTCGTACGAATGATCCAGAACCCCTATTGATCATCAACCTTGGCAAGTCTACGCAGAAGACAGAAGACGATCTACTAATGATCAATCTGAAGCATAGTGGTCAAATTATAAATAATGTAAATATTGATTATTTTGTACTTTCTAATGTCAATGAAGATTTCCTTTTGGAGTTTATTGCTGTCAAATTTATTGAAATGACTTTATCTTCTGATGATCAAAGTCATCATATAATGACATAATTACAAAGAAAACCTTATACATTGACCATAAGGAAAATTCCTTTCCTCCCATGTCGATGTTGGACCTTATGCTCAAAAGTTCCTAACATCTTCTACCTATCTTCTTCCTGTAGTCTCGCCATCACAAGCTTGTGTAACTTTTAGACGTCACGAAGAATCTTATTTCATGATTCCGTCTGATAAGAAAAACAAGCACCAAATTGTGTTCAGTCTGGCTAGAAACATCCCTGTTGTTCAGACAGATGATCTTAGAGATAAAGATAAAGAAAAAATCCGAATTGACAAATATAGTCAAGAATCTCTTAAGATTATCCAGAAAATAGGATATGATTTGAAGACTATGCAAGGTCTCAATCAAGGCAAAGTTAGACGATTACCATTATATGGTGATCCGTTTTACCAGAAAACTCGTCATGGGTTGGGATATGATCCGTCCTACATGTTTAATGACGATATACAAGAAGAATTCTCTTCTAGTTCTTCACAATCCTCAGATTCGGAAGAAATTTATTTCATCGAATCTGATACATCCCACTCCTTATATGCTGGAGGAGACTATTACGATGAATCTGAGTGTGTATTGTCAGTCAACATGGTTCAAACTAAAGGTGAATCTGAGCCATTTGAAAATGACCCTTGGGCCCAACAGATGGACACTCAATGGGAGCTTCATTTTGAACAACGACAACCATCTACAGAGGATGAGATTGTTCAGATTGACGTTGGAGACGGAACTACGTCCAAGCCAGTATTCATCAGTAAGAACCTTTTTTAAGATAAAAAGGAAGAGTTAATACAACTGATTAAACATTATATCGATATTGTTGCATAGAGTTATGAGGATATGCCGGGTCTAGATCCTAAAATTGCTACTCATAAACTCAATATTCTCCCTAATGCCAAGCCCGTGAAACCAACAACGGTATTTTCGACCAGACATGATGGATGCAATCGAACAGAAGTCAAAAAGCTGATTACATATGGCTTTGTTCGTAAAGAACAACACCCAGACTGGGTTGCCAATATTATTCCTGTTATGAAGAAGAATGGAAAAATCTGAGTTTTCATAAATTTTTGATATCTTAATGCAGCTTGTCCAAAGGATGAATTTCCACTTCCCATTACTGATGTCATGATAGACAATACATGCAGTTTTGAATGCATGTCTTTCATGGATGGGTTCTCAGGATACAATCAGATTAAGATGCATCTAGGAGATGAGAAGCATACTGCTTTTCGTACACCCCTTGGAGTCTACTACTATACAGTTATGCCATTTGGTCTTAAAAACGTCGGTGCCACGTATCAAAGGGCCATGAGCAACATCTTTCAAGATCATCTACGAAAGACAGTTGAATGTTACGTAGATGACATTGCTGTCAAAAGTCGATCAAAAGATGATCACATTTAAGACATGAACACAGTATTTGAATTGATGCGTCAACATCAATTGAAAATGAACCCTACTGAGACTTTCTTAGGGGTTTCCAGTGGCAAGTTTTTGGGATTTGTCATCACTTCTCAGGGTATCCATGTTGATCCTGATAAAATCAAAGCAATTCTTGAAATGCGTCCTCCACGTAATCCAAAAGAACTCCGAGGCTTCCAGGGTCGCATTGCTTATATCAGGAGATTTATATCAAACCTTTCTGGGAGATGTCAACCTTTCTCGTCTATTAAAGAAGGGTGTATCATTTGTTTGGGATGAAGCATGTCAAAAAGCTTTCAATGACATCAAGCAATACCTTACAAATTTACCTGTTCTGGTACCACCAGTGGTAGGAAGACCATTTTTGCTATATGTTCGAGCCTTGGATCATTCACTTGGTGCTCTTCTTGCTCTGAAAAGTGATACAGGTCATGAACATGCAATTTATTATCTTAGTCGAATGATAGTCAGAGCTGAATATAGGTATACTCCTGTAGAAAAGGGATGTCTGGCCTTGGTTTTTGCTGTTCAAAAAATACGACATTATGTGTCAGGACAAACTATACATGTCATCTCCAGAATAAATCATATTCGGGTTTTGATGAGAAAACCAAGCATTCTTAACTCTAGTTTAGCTACCTGGGCTATGTTGCTCACTCCCTATGATATGGTCTATGTACCTCAAAAATCAGTGAAGGGTCAAGCATTAGCTGATTTCTTAGCAGCTCATCCTATACCTGAAACATCGAAGCTATATGAGGACATTCCAGATGAAGTCGTGGATTACAACATGACTTTAAAGGATGACATTTAGCAATTATACTTTGATGGAGCATCACGAGTTGGACCTAAAGGCAATATTGTCTCAGGAGTAGGAATTATTTTGGTTTCTCCTGACAAAATGGTCATATACCGTGCTTATTCTCTCAATGAGCCATGCTCTAACAATGTCGCAGAATATAATGCTCTGCTGATTGGTCTTCAAGTAGCGAAACAATTGGATATTGAGTTTCTAGAAGCTTATAGAGATTCTCAACTGATTGTTAATCAGGTTAGAGGGACGTATGAAGTCAGAAATCTTGACCTCATCCCTTATCATCAAGTGGTAATCGAAATGGTCCTTTCATTCAAAGGCTTCTTCATCGAATTGGTACCACATTCTCAAAATTTAGAAGCTGATGCTCTTGCTAGTTTAGCTGCAGATTTGGTTGTTCTAATTCGAAGACAAAACACCATTATTTTGTTGGACCGAAACTTATTCTGTGTTAAGAATAATCTTCATATTGAACAGAGTTATATTACAGAATCAAGTTCCCGACAGAGGGATTGAAAAAGTCCATTCATTGATTATGCGGTTCATGGGATTTTACCTGAAGATCAAAAGAAGCTGCATCAATCAAGAGACGATCATTTCAATTTTATTATGATTCGTCTCTACATATTTTATATCGTCGTTCATATGATAGCAGATGCTGTAGATTATGATGGTGTTTGTGGTGCTCATCAACCAGGTCCAAAATTACAAGGCCGCCTCGAAGAATAGGATATTATTGGCCTTCAATGATAGCAGATGCTGTAGATTATTCCAGGAGGTATAAAGTATGTCAGATTCATGCTGATTTTATCATCAACCGTCTGAATTCCTACATCCTACAGCAGCTTCTTGGCCCTTCGAAGCCTGGGGTATGGATATTATTGGTCCGATTAACCCTCCTTCTGTCAAGGGACATCGATTTATACTGGCTATAACCGATTACTTTTCTAAATGGGCGAAAGCAGTTCCCCTTGTTGAAGTAAAGACATCCAATGTGGTTAGTTTTATCAAACACCATGTCATTTATCGTTTTGGGATTCTCCGACGGATAATTCATGACAATGGACCACAATTTGCCAGTCAGGCATTTTATCTGTTCTATGATAAGAATCGGATTCAAAATCTGGCTTCTATGGCTTATAATCTAGCTGCTAATGGTTTGGCTGATGCCTTCAACAAGATGATCATCAAAACTTCTCAAAAAATTCGTTTCTTCTAATAAATGATTGGAATGAGAAACTTGGAGAATGTTTTTGGGCTTATCGAACGACAGTCCGAACGCCTACTAGTTTTACACCATTTTTACTAGTTTATGGATGTGAGGCGGTTCTTCCACTGGAAATCCAGATTCTGTCTCTTCGAATAGCCATTGCTAATGAGCTAACTACAGAGAATAGTGATCGTTTACGACTACAAGAACTTGAAGGATTGGACGAGAAGTGTCTTCAAGCGCAACAGCACATAGAGCTATATCAAGCCCGCATATCTCAAACCTTCAATCGTAAAGTTAAAGAGAGAGTATTCAAAGTCGGTGAGCTAGTTCTAGCTGTTCGAAGACCGGTGGTGATGACTCATAAAAGCAAAGGGAAATTTCGAGCAAAATGGGAAGGTCCTTATGAAATTGAGTCGGTATTCTCTAATGGTGCTTATAGGTTGTCTAAACCTAATGGAGATTTGCTCGATGCCGATCAATGGCAAATTCTTGAATAAATATTATGTTTGAATTTCTTCCTTATTTCTCAGCTACCAATGTTTGGTTAAGCTTGGAGAAAATTTTTAATCTTCTATCTTACCAGATGATTAAAAAAATTGGATCTATTATTTATCATATTCCTAGGACCTCTGAATAAATATTAAGTCTGCTTGTTTTTTATATCTATCATGTCCATTTGGCCTCTGAATAGATATTAATCTATTTTTTTGAGTTGTTACAATCTGTTATGTCCATATTACCTCTGATAGTATTGTATACGCTAAACAAAAAAAAAGATTTCATTATCTATCATGTCCATATTACCTCTGGATAGATACAATTTATTGAGTTTAAAAGACTTGTCATGTCCATATTACCTCTGATAAGTGTTTTCTATCTCATACCTATTGTTTAAATTCAAAATAAATGATAGGATCACAAAACAAATATTTTATTTTTTCTTGTGAACATTACAGAATGAATAAGATAAAAGATTACAAAAGCTCTTTATTTTTCCTAAGGCGGGGCAGAGATATCTTGAAGTAATTTCTGTAGCTCTGCTAGACGCTTGTCACGAGAGCTCAAAACAGTATTGGTGGCTGTAGCACGTCGAGCATCAGGAGTGCAAATATGAGAAGGTCCAGCAAAGCTGACTATCAGTTTATCCTTGGCTTCATCAAGGGTTCTGATAGTAGATTCAGCTCCGTAGGCCTGTTCTTCCAAAATTGAGTTCTAAGTAAGGTGCTGGTCCCGAGACATGATCATCTAATCCCTCTCTGTCTTCAAACGAGCCAGCTCAGCCTCAACTTCTTGAATTATATCATTTTGTTGCTGAATTTTCATATTTGAAGTGTCATAGGCTGCTCTATGGCTATCCAGCTCAGGCCTTATGCCAGCCAAAAAAGCTTTCTCTTTGGCTACTTTTATGCTATATTCATGAAGGGCTTCATTATATCTCGTCTCCCGAGCGAGGTAATCAGCCGATAAGGCATCATACTCTTCTTGGATGAGACTTTCAACGGTTTCACTTGACAGCTTAAGATACTCTCTGATAGGTTTTCAAGACCCTCCACGATTTTGTCTAATATTGTTGCTCTCACCGCATCATTGAATATAGTAATATTTCTGATGGTAAGAGCCATTGCCGCCTTCAAGCACTCATAATTGAGGCCCTTATTCAGGACCATTTTGATTAAAGTTGCCAGAGTTTTATAAATGGTTTCAGTGTGAATCTCAACTAGGAGATTCATTTCTATACTTGAACTCGGCGTTGCGGCAATATCTACTAAGTCTCTTCTCTGAAGACTGGGAACAGAGGCTGTTGCTGTGATAGCAGGCTGAGAAGAAGCTATTATTGTTACTGCTACCATAGCCAACTGGTTACCAGGAGCTTCAAGAATAGTGTCTTCAATATTTGTTACTCTAGCTGTTTAGAGCTGAAACTACTAGAGTTTCGGTGGCGGTGATAGTGCGGGCGGAATGACAGTTGTGCGAGCTGACTCCGGTTCTGGCATTGACTCTTCAGAGACTTGTACTGATCAGTAGTAATAGCGGTGGATGCTATTACAATTTCTCCAGTTTCAGTTAGTGACTTGAGTGTGCCTTCATTACCTTCTTCAACTATTGGCTCCGCAGGATCTTCAAGTGTTTAAGTTGTAGTAAATTCTTCTACAACTGCTTCTTCATTAAAATCTAATTCTTCTTCAGCAGTCTCCTCATCATCTACAGTAAGATCTACTGTAGTTTCTTCCTTATCCTTGCCCTCAACAGGAGAGGACACTTCTGGCTGAGCCTGTATTTCTGGCTCTTGTTGCTCCAATGATGGAAGACATTCTTCTTGAGACTCCACTTCGGGTTCTCGTGATACCTCTTCTTGAACATCTTCTTCTTCTGAAGAAGAAGCCTCCTCCTTAGATTCCTCGTTTTCCTCATAAATGTCTTCTTGAGGAGGAGGAGGAGCCACAACCTTCGGGGAAATGATTACACCTACAAAAATTAAACAAATAAGTTAATATACAAAAGTCATAGTTTTATATGGATTTTGTATATATTATATTTACCTGGAATAGGTGTTGGACGCGCCAAATATGCGTCATAATCTCTATAACAATCCCCATCATCAAAACTATTAGCGGGTTCATCAGATGGGATGGAATCTCTACCAATGGTATGTGCTGGGACAACGTCTTCAGCAAGTTGTGCCTTTTGTGGCAGAGTTAAATGAAGTACCGAGCTGAGACGTCCTGGAGATAAGACTACTGCAGGTGTTGCTGGTTGAGGTGCTGAAGATCCTTCTCCAGGGTGAACTGAAGAAGATCCTACATGTTGCAGCTCATCCGCCTGAGTGTCACTCTCCGGAGTAGAGGCTCTTGATCTAGAAGGTCTTTTTGTGGTAGCCTTCTTCTCTTCTTCTTCGGGTTTTCTCTAGAAGTATGACGACTGCACTTTGCTTCCGTTTACGGATTTGCCAATAACAATAGGTTCTGCAGCCTTTTCCCAACTCCTGTAGCAATAACTTCCAGATATGGATCCAGAACAGCATCATCGTCAGGATGTCTGATGGTACCCTGACTGATTCTTCAATATTTCCTTCCTTGGGCCATCTCATACTACCTTTCATATTGTAGCCATGGGCAAAGGAACGGATAGAAGCATAAAAATAGCATACGAATGAAGAATACGTAGCTCTGTAGTGCTGGTAGCGGTTGAGACTCTGAATTTGGCACCAGTACGGGCAGTACTAAAATATCTCCAACCCCTTGCACCATCAAGCAGTTTCCTAGTGACAAAACTGGTAGAGGGATTACCAACATGAAGTTGGTCATACCAAATTGGCGAGCGAACCTACTGGGTAGATATGGTTCGAACGCACAATTATCTTCATTTCTGTACATCAAGTGAGAGGGTCTGATGTACTGTAGCCATCTAAGACTGATGGTGGCAATAAAGCTCCTCCTTCAACTTCATCTTCAAATTGAACACCAAAACAGTCAGCTGGAACTTGTGGCCGAGTACAAAAAATTCAACAACCATAAGAATAGTTCAAAACTGCCCGGGTATCTGCCACTATCGTGGCAATCCAGGTAGCCTTGCTAATTTTTGGAAAAAACCTCCGCATCATCACCCGGGCCTGGTGGCAATAATCTGCATTGTGGTGCAACAGCAGCCCATCAAGTAAGTATAGGGCATTTCTACCCTGGGGAATACATTCCGATGAGGAGCTTGTTGATTAGCTCCTCACAAAAGTCCTCAAACCTGCGTTTACTCGACACACCATTGCCGATAGCAGGTTGATTCTGACTCTAAACACGAAATGTACTGCTGGCCATAGTACGTTACGGTGGATTCTATCAACTGTATCAGTTTTCGGTACAACCTATCTTCTCAACCATAAAGAAAGGAAGCCTGCCAGTAAGGCTCTCCTGGAAATCTTCTGGCTACCATATCTGAGGAAGCTCAAGGCTTCGGTTCCAGCAGGAAATTCCCCAGTTTTGGTGTACAAATATTTATTCGGAATTTAGTATCATCATATCCCAATTTTATCAACAGATTGTAAACCAGTGTTGATTGCTGGATCTTTGTTTTCCTGGAATCTTTCTTTATCATCCTTGGATATTTTATCCTTATGGAAGAAGAGATACGTTGTCCACTTGTTAATGTATGCTATATGAGATCACTCTCATGCATAGTAGTGCAGATCATATAGTGGCACATCAATTCTTCATACACCTCAACCAACTGAGGGTTTTTCTCCCTGATTTCAGCAAGTTCCCGGTTGGAGGGAGTGTATTCTTCGTATGGTGCTTCTCCTCATTGGTAGCTTCGAGATGAATTACATCTTATGGAGTGCGAGACTCATTTCACCTTTTGGGGTCACAAAGGTTCCAGTTGAACTTATTTATATCTCCATCAGGGCCATGAATAAGTTACCGTTCGATGGTATACCCTGACTAGTTGAAGCCACTGCTTCATACAAGTCAATTTCTCTCATCTCGTCTGGAAGTTCTTTATCATCCAATCGCTAATCTGGATCCAGTTCTGGTTGAATGGAGTCAACCATCCCGGTAGCCTAGGGTTTGTCTGGGGATATAGTACCGCAGCCCTTATGAACTTGTTGACGAACATCAGGGTTTGCACTGGTTGGATTAAAGCTGAGTCTTCACTTGGAGTAAATCTGGCAAAAGACCAGAGAAAGGAACAACACCGCCATTGGGGACACTAACATAATACCCCATATTATTGGTTTGAACCCTCTTAATATGATTCTACCCGATCTTCCATAACTGCTGGGAGTCAGATTCCACAGCATTTACGGGGGTGGGTAACATGGATAACGCGGACAAGGGGTAATCTCTGTCCATGTCAGGGAGATACAGGCTCTATCTCCGGATTTGAACACCCAAGACTCCTTCTTGGGGTGTGTCTGTGACTTGCAGTCTATTGCATCCCCAAGTAAGAAGGCTGGTTTTGCAAATTGTTGTTCATTCAGTAAAGTCAACAATTCTCATTTATCATGGATAGTAGCATTCTATCCCCTTGGGCAGCTATCAACTGTGCCCTCTCTATGGGATAGTCTGGATTCGATTGGAGAAAGCTACATGAGACCGATTCTCCACATAATTCGAGCCCACCATGCCAACTATGAGCCAAAGACTTCTGCGAGTGGATGAGCTTGCAAGTCCACTACCAAAAGAAAAAGAAAAATCAAGTTAGTAAAATCTAATTTGAATTTTTTTTGACTTTTATGCTTATTAAAGTTGATAAAAAGTTTTAAAAGTGTAAAAAAGTCTTTGTTTTACACAAAGTCTTTCATTTTTGAAATTTCACGCTAGCACATGTTGATGTGAGCATATTTACGCTGGCATGTATTGACGTGAGTGTATTCTAAAACTTTACACTAGCACATGTTGATGTGAGCGTATTATGAATTTTTAATGCTGGCATGTATTGACATGAGCGTATTCTAAACTTTATGCTGGCACATGTTGATGTGCGTGTATTCTAAAAATTACTCTGACATGTATAGACATGAGCGTATTTTAAAATTTTACGCTGGCATGTGTAGACATGAGCGTAATTTAGATTTTACGCTGACACGTATAGACGTGAGCGTATTTCTTAATTTTACGCTAACACGCATGAACGTGGGCGTATATTCGTAACTTTACGCTGACACGTATAACGTGGGTGTATTTTGTTATCTTAATTTCTACGCTGACACGTATAACGTGGGCGTGAAATGAAAGATTTAGGTCTTCTTCTCCGACGAGTTTTTCGGCCAAAGGGCAGTGCTTTACCCCTCCTTGGAGGAGCTACGACGGGGTTGCTTTGCTGAGACGCTGCGGATGACCGGACGGGATTTGCGTGCGGTCGACCGACGCAGAATCGACGGCGGGCTTTTTGCCTTTGCTGCCGGCGACAAATTTCTTGGGGGCCATCGAATTGAATGCAAAAGTATGAAAGAGGGAGAAAAGAATTCGAGAAAGATCGGGATTATAAAAGTAAGGAAAACAAGTAAAGTTTTCTCTCTCCCTGAAGAACCCTATTTATAGGAAATTTTGAATCGGTTCAAATTCCAGATTTTACGCCGACTGTTGGATATCCCAATTTTTACGCGGATGACCGTTGGATATCCCGAACTCTACGCTGACTGGTCAAATCCAAAATTTTACACTTCTGTTCAAAGTATTTCAAATTTTAAAAATATTTGAAAACTTTGAAGGGGGTCTTGTAGGAGCGTAAAAAAAAATGCTTCATAGACCAAGTCAAAGAAATAGAACTTTACGCTCAACAGGCTACTCTACGCAGGCTATTCTACGCAGGCTACTCTATGCAAGCTATTTTTACGCAAGCTACTTACGCCGGGGACAGGCTGTCAGATCATGCATTTAATGCAAATAATAATGAATCTGACATAATGATTTGCTGACAGCGTATAACACAGAATTCGAAGAGATTTGATTTACATAGAAACCAACATTGTCGTTTAGTGTATAGACTGGGTTACTTTACGCTCAAAAGATTACTTCTTTTACGCATGAATACTACATGAGCTTTTTATGCTCAAAGTTAACATGTGCGTAAAGTTTATTTGGGCTACCTTTTTTGCTCAAGGCTGTTTTAATCAGCCATTTTACGCAAGAAGTCTATTTTTGGGCTGTTTTGTGCCTAGTCTACTACTTTACGCTGAAAGTGTATTTGGGTCATTTTTACGCCCGATTGTTTCTGGCTATATGAGAACGTGGTTTGCCTACGTGGCTTTCATGCCACACTTATCGAGGGACGTGTGTACGTGCCCTCCTTATTTTATTGAAGTACTGGGACATGTGTCATCCCACGTAAAGTTCATGTATGACAGTTGCTAGCGTAAAAACCCGATTGTGTTGCTTTTTACGCACAAAGGGTCAAGTCTATAAATAGACTTATTTTTCATATAGACAGCATCAGAAGAGACATGAGAGAATACATAGAGATCAGAGCCCAGAGACTTTGATTTTCCAGAGCATTTTCTTCAACTTTTCTTCCAGAACAGAGTGAAGCAAAACAAGAAAGCATTCGACCTCGCCATCAGTGCCCAAGTGCGTCGATACCTTTCTGGTGACTTAGTTCTTCCGGCTGTTCTTCCAGCAGTACTCTTCATCATCATCGTATGGTCCAAGGAACAAAGTGATCGCCTTCATATCAGACTTCCATAGCAATACTTCCTAGAACAATTTGTACTTCTTGTACTTTTTCTCGTTTTATTTCAAAAGCCAATTTTAGGTATTTTGTTAAGTGAAACAAGGCCTTGCTATATATGCCATGAAACTGATCCTAAGACAAGATTATAAATACCACATAATAATAGTGGGCACTCACATAATGAATGTGTTGGTTCTATTGAGTGGGCGAGAGGCCTCCTTACTATTGCATTTTATGTATGGATACCCTACCAGATTTTCTGCAGGATGCATGGAGTAACAAGTTAGATGCGGAGCTCGCTTGGACGTCGCCAGTACGATTCGAGGCATGCGTCTGCATTGAGTACTTCATTTGTGTAAGGAACATAATGTATGAACAACTCTATTTTATTCTTCTTCAAGTTTTAAGCCTCAGGGCATCGATTATTGTATAGAAAGAGGGTGAGCTTTAGTGATTTAATATTTGCTTCGAGCCATTATAATATTTTTTTCTATATCAATAAAGAAAATTATTTTGTACATATCTTTGTGTTATTCAACATTTTGCTTGGAAACTTCTGTGCGAAAACTCTGTCACTTAGCTGTTTAATCGGCTGTTTCGGTGCTTGCCTTGTGCAGATGCAACTTAGACTCATAGGGCATCACGTTTATTAATGGACGATCGATTTGACAGAATCGGGACATAATACCATACACGTTGTTGCATTTCCCTCTCCCTACTGCTTGCATCCATAATTATTTCTTCCTAGCAGGCATATGTTGCTGCTAGTCTTAGCCATGCACTCAGCATCCCCTTCTGACATGACTCTACAATATCTCATACGACTCCTATATTTATATAAGTAAAAATGTTTAGAGTTATTATCAGGATTAGATTCATAGTTAGGGTTTTTAGATACTATATGTTAGGGTTAAGGTTTTTATTAATTAGAGTTATGGTTCGGATATTTAGAGTTAGTTTTAGCATTTTAGGAAAACAAATATAAAACATTGTAAAAAGAAGATAATTAAATTAACTTGGCAAAATTTTATAAAAATAAAACTTACATATGCCTTGGCTTCCTCGTCATTTATGAGCTTCATATCCTTCTTCTGTTTGCGGGTCCGATCGAAGAATTTAGAGAAGTTGTTGGTGTTCAGGTCTTTGACTGTCTGTCAGCCTACTCGCACTGTAATAATTAAGTAACTAATGAATAGAAAATATGAGTTAAAAGAAGTACAAATAAAAAATAAATAAGAATACTTACCATTCGTAAAAAAATGCTCGACGTTCAGGATAGATCCACAAGTGTGGAGACAGCTTTCGCACGGACCGCCTTTGCCTTCTCGGACTTGGCCTTATACGCTGGAGTGTCCATCTCCTTCTTTATCTCCTCCAATAACTCCTCCTTTAGCCACTCCTTGCGATGATCTCCTAGAAGTGTAGCTAGTACCTTCTATTCATTGATCATATCCCTCACCCTTTTGCTGGTGACGGACTTATAGCATTTTCAGATTGCGACATCTCTGTCACAGTACAACTTCTATAACTTAAAAAATAAAATACGTCCAAACGTCAAACAACCACAATTGTTTCAACTCATCCACCAAAGGTTGCAAGTAGATACCAATTTCTTTTTTAGATTTTTTGAACCAGGTTTGAGAAATGTTAAGAACATATGAGGAATTTTATGCCCATCCATGGTGGTAGATAGTAAGGGGTCTAAATCACCATCCAATAAAAGTATTGAGATCCCGAATGTCCAAAGGAAGTAAATCAATCAGAACATAAAGCGAATCGAACATTCCTAGGCTCTGTAGCAAATTCAGGATGATACCGATTGAAATGCTTTCATGCCTCTCTATCGGAAGGATAAGGTAATTCTCCTTCATCCATCTTTCGTTCCTTGCTTTGCAATGTCATATATTGCTTTACTTGCAAAAATATATATATCCTATGTAGCCTCTTTGTGATCATAAAAATTGTATCTACTTGTAGGGATACTACCTTTCTTAGATCGTTGACTTTTCTTTCCCCGAATTGGTTTATAGCGGTCCTCGTGATAGAAAATGCATCTGTCTTTATCATTATTCTCCTTGTAGTACAACATGCAACCATTTTGACAATAATCTATCTTTTCGTATCCTAATCTGAGTTTCCATATCATCTTCTTCGACTTGTAGAAGTTTTCAGGCAAGACCTTTGATCGTTTTGGCAACAACTCTCTAACAATGAATTATCCGATCGTAACATTAATGTTGTAAGTTAAAATCAGACTTGAGGTTCAACAGCTACATCACCATCGGCAGGACAGAATAAGAATCACCACTAGTGTATAACGTAGTATCGAGATTCTTGAATACATCATATATAGAACTTCTGTGCATCAGGATTCGGATCCTCCGAATTAAAACTAGGATCGTCTTTATAAAATACTAACTCACGTACCATTTTCATTGTCGATATTCCAAGTGATTTTCGAGAGTGGACTCTCTCATCTCTGTGTTGAAGGAGGATTGCTGTTGCAGAAACAAAGGTTCTTTTGGAGTCATCCACTACTTGTAATTCGGTACGAAACCCTTCTTGTAGAGGTGCTCACTTACGAAACACACATCTTTGAA
The DNA here is from genome assembly GCA_029216955.1 of Iris pallida. Lineage (NCBI taxonomy): Eukaryota > Viridiplantae > Streptophyta > Magnoliopsida > Asparagales > Iridaceae > Iris > Iris pallida. The sequence goes on along the minus strand of JANAVB010008607.1, from coordinate 18,360 downwards.
TGATCTATTATGACATTTGACATAAGGGCACTTAATGAGCCTCACATCCATGAAATAAGGTTGGCTACCACGTATTTGAGAAATTTCTCAACGCCCGTCTTGAAATCTTTCGTCAAACCAATCATGCTCTCATGTCGCCAATTGTACATCTACGAACGGTCAACTAAGCATCAACTCATTATATTCCTACCCCCGTGAATAATTCTACATGTACTATATATATTTAATGTTAGAAGCACCTTTTGCAAACTACGTTTATTTCTTTGAATTTAGTATGCATTCATGGTTGACATTAAATATGATTATGTAACATATTTTTATCTGACAAGTAGAAAGAATAAATAACCTATATAAATTGATTATGGATATACACCAATCAAGATTAAATTCATTTGATATCTCCTCCAATTGTCTAAATGGTATTCACTTAATTATACATAAATTTTATTCCTCATATAATTATCTTAACATGGCTAATTCATCAACACATAACTCAAAGAGATGTAACAACCATAACAATATATTTTCTTCAATTTTGACATGAAGAAGAAGAAAATTTCATGTGAGAACTATCTTGATCTCTAATATCCCTAAAATGACAACTGATCCAGAGCCATGTGATCCTTATTGTCTTCGTAATATATCATGATATTTGGATTCTTACCATAGACATATATCCATGAATCTATGGCATGTACACCTATAGCTACATCTCCCACATTGTATAGAAGATCATAAATTTTTTTTGTATAGTCGAGGTTCCTTTGGGGAAGTGCCTTTTATTTTGCCTAGTGTTTATCGCTTGGAATTGACAGCTAGATTGTCATGAAATCGACGAAGAACCAAAAATTTTAAGTCATAAAAAATAGCTCATATGAAGCACGACCGCTACAAAATTATAGGCTCTATCATGACATATATGGTATAAGACAAAGCCCCGATACCTCCAAAATGCACTAGATACACCAAAATAATGCTACCCTATGCCGTATTGGTGTCCATGCTAGATAGGAATAATTCTAGTTCAGAAATGAAAAGGAAATCACTAAAGAAGTAATGAAATAGAGGATACATGTAGTGTCCCTCTCCTCACGGACCACTATGTAATACCCACGGCTTGCTGACTCAGTCTTGAACTGAGTATTTGGGGGAAACCATTGCCGGTATCGATTGATCACGGATGAAATGCAATAAACCTTTCCAATTGATAGATTGGCTTCTGTTGAAATGAATCCAAGGGTTTTGTTGGATGTTTTCTTTCGCTGCTTGGTTTTGATGAATGCATTTTCGTGTTGGTTTTCGATGATTGGTTTTCATTGTTCGCTTTCATCGCATTTCGCATTCATTCTGAATCTTGAGAGAAAGAGACCGAAGTATGCTAATCAACTGTTGGTGCCAATGTAGGATGCGTGAACTGTTCGTGAGCGGCACGTGAAGTCCCTCCTTCTCTGAAAAGATTTATCTCGGTGAGTTACTTTAACCGGGCTTGCATTTATTTGTACGCCCTAACAAAAATGATCTATTGTCCACTCTTTTGTTGCGTTCCTCTGATCAACGATACCAAAACAACAAAAGATAATAATAAGAATGAATGCTAAACGAATGAATGCAAAGGAAATGAATTGCTATTGAATGCTATCGAATGACTGAATAAGAATTGAATGTTATCGAATGACCGAATGAGAACTGAATGCTAATGAATGACCGAACGATTAAGGCTAGCATTAAACTGGTCGCTATCTGTTGCACTGTTAAGTTTTATCTGATAGAAAGAGCAAGTCATGTATTATTCTCGGACAACTTGTTAACAAGGTAATAGTCTCTCGACGATACTGGGGTCACCCGGGATCGATCGGCCTAGGAGAGATTGTAATAGCACCGTACGATAAATGCTACACCTAGGGAATGTTGTGTCTTTAGCGACGAGCTGAACCATTGAGTCCCAGCGGCTAATCATGGGGGACGGGCCCATGGACCCTCATGTAGTTAGTATATGCATATGAATAAATCCTTAATGCAAAACCTAACAATGAACGATGATGGTAGAGTATGTTCCTTATATTCATATGCAAATTGTGCTAACCTATTTTTGTGCAGGGATGACTATCGGCGATGGGTAAGTTGGTTATGAATATTTTTACTGCCATGTTTCTTATGAATTGTTAAAAAGAACCTAGACAAGTAGAAAGATCACTAGTAAATATGTAGCTTAACATATTGAATTAGTGCAGATATTTGTGAGTTTCGGCAAAGAGCCGCTCGCCAGTACATGATGTGTGTTGACCCACGTTGTGGGCATCTTTTTAAGAAAGCAAAGGAGACAGGAGGATTTCAAAGAGGCACTAAAACTCGTCTAGCCCTGTAGAGCCATGGACTGCCTTGAAGCTTCATTTTCTTTCAAGTCAAGTTTCCAGTTTTCTTTCCCTTTGAAGGTGTCTTTCATTTCTAGCATGTAATAAAGGGATATGATGTATGGGCATTGTGACTATTTTTAAAAGAGAGTTTATTGAGAAATCATGTAGCCAAGATAAGGTAAATTTGAGTTCACAAAGCTTTGTACTTGTATTCTGACACGACCCGCACCCATTTTTTTTTAAAACGGATACGAGACGTGTCCAAGCCAGCCTACGCCGCAGTGTCGGCGATAGTACGTTGTCACGGCCAAGAAGATCCAAACTCGTAAATAACGCTCATTCATAAAAATTAATTTAATTTACAATGATCACAAGTTTTACATTTGCAGAAAATATAAACTTGTAAAAATATTGAATGACTATAGCTCGACTTTCTAGCTAGTCTCTATGCCTTCGTCTGTATTTACACCCGTATCTCCCAATGCTAAATGGATCCACGGCTAACCTAAATTGGTTTCCAGTTAGGAATGGAACGAGCACAATTCACTGAATGCAATTTCAAATAAAAAATGACTATAAAACAAAGGTTAGACATAAATCACGAGTTTTGAAATAAGCAGGAAATACAGAAAACCAATAACAAATAAATAGACACTAAATACTTTCTCCTACTGTTAGAAATACCTTTGATATGTGATCGGTCTGGGGTACTACACCGCACGGTCTACGATGTCTACTTGCATGAAAATAAACACGGGCTACAATGTCTATTTGCAGAAAATAAACACGGGCTACAATGTCTACTTGCAAAAAATAAACACGGGCTACAATGTCTACTTGCAGAAAATAAACACGGACTACAATGTCTACTTGCAGAAAATAAACACGGGCTATAATGTCTACTTGCAGAAAATAAACACGGGCTACAATGTCTACTTGCAGAAAATAAACACGGGCTATGGTCAGATCACATATCTTTGGTATTTCAAGTTTCCGACTCATTGTTTTATAATAAAATAAAAGTCACATAATTAATGACCAATCAATGAGATATAGTAAAGATCAATATCAAAATGAAGACAATAAACTGTACTCGCCTGTGGTCCTCTGCTGGTGAAACCGACAGTCTGAATTACTCAATGTGCCACAATAGTCAAATCCCATACAACATTCCCCAGAAGCTGAAATAAACATTACCAATATTCTCAGAATAGTCAAAATAGCTAGGATCGCCTATCCTTAAGTCCAATTCTGGACACATGGGCAAAACGTAATTTCGGATTAAAACGATGTCCGCCGTTGGACTCGCTTTGTACCGAAAAGCGTGCCAGAGTTAACGGTCTCTAAAGTCATCAAACTACATGTCTATGGATCCAGTTTTCCGATACGAACCCAACCGTATGTCCAAAGTTGGAATCCGGCAGGCCGTGCACAAAATCGCCCGTTGAGTGGAACCGTGGGACCCACAAAACGGTAATTTTATCAACTGTCTCAAAATTGGACCAAACTTAGCATACAGGACCAGAAAAATGATACGGTCCTGTTGGTGCAAGTTTTATCTCGATCTGACGAGCGTGCACAAAGTAATTGGAGAATTTACAAAGTACACGATACGGTGAATTTTGACGGAAATGCATCAAATTCGTCGCACACACGCGACCAATTTGAATTCCGCCAAAGCCCACACGACCATGAAGCTGTTACGCACCTTTCGATACTTACGGTGCACGTCCACGTCGCCCGGAATGGCGGGACGTACGTCGCGTGGATGGTTTTTCTAGTTTTTAAAACAGATTTTTGTCAAAGTTTGGGATCCGATTTCTCGGCGCGTGGTCGATAAATTTGACTTTCGCGAATTGGGTCGTGGAGCCCTACATGTTGTCTGTAATTGTGTTTAAATAGAATTTAAAATAATGTTCGGGATCGATCGAAATCGATATTGCAAAGTGGGTTCATGGACTGAGTTACGGCTCTGTTTCGGGACAGATTTTTGGTCGACTTTGTGTCGATTTTGCAGACGGGTCGCACGATTATACTAAAAATTAACTACTAGTATTTGAAGATGGTTATGTTGAGAGCGTACCGGAAGAAGCGGATTCCAAAATGATTGAGCGTGCGTTGAGAACGCACGGCACGAAGTTGGCCTCGCAAAGGCCGCTACTGTCCTGCTGCCCGCGCGCCGGGCGCTTGCTGCGCTGCCTCCGCGGCCTCGGCCGCGTGCGGCGGTGGCGCTCAGCCTCGCGCGCGCGCATGGAGGGCACCCAAGTCTGGGTCGGCGGTGGATAGCTAGGGTTTGGGTTTTTGTGTTGGTTCTTCTCGACTACTCTCTCGATACATATATATTATGTATATATATAGAGATGGGGGTGTTCTCGGGTTTGCACCGGAATAGCTGAGTCGGGGTAGGGTTTACTAGCTCGCTAGTTGGGCTTAGTATAGGTGTTGCTGCTGTCTCTTATTTCATTCTGTTTTCTTTTTCTTTCTTATTCTATTTCTATTATGTAACAAATCCACATACAAATATTTATTTGACTATCAAATAATATAGAAATAATATTATTAAATGACAATCCCAATAAATAATAATAATAATAGTGGAATTTAATAATTCAAAAAATGGTATATATTATATATACATATATATATATATATATATATATATATATATATATATATATATATATATATATATATATATATATATATATATTTTTATATATATATATATATATATATATATATATAATATATATATATATATATATATATATATATATATATATATATAATAGATATATCACTATATATATTTCCATATATACAATACATATATGTATAAATCTGCATATACGTATCAATAAATACCCAGTCAATCAAAATAATTATAGTATTTATTTACATACAAATATTTCGAGTGTAAGGCTACCACATACAATATGCATCTACAAATACTATTTATTTACCCCTAATAGAAAATAACTCATAATAAATCTATTTCCTATATTAGGGCCTATTTTATATATATATATATATATATATATATATATATATATATATATATATATATATATATATATATTAATAACATTTTTTGACGAAGATAATTTAACCAAAAATAACTGAAATAATATTATATAATAGTAACCACAATATAATATTAATATTATATAATTTCAATAATAATAATAATAAAATAATATAACAAAATTCAACAAACCAATAATGGTGTACATTCCATCATGCACCGCCTAATAATCCAAAAATGTAGAAGGGCCTATTTATACAAACATCACTGAATATCACTAGTAATAATATTTATAATATTAAACTAAAAATACTTAGAGAATATTATTAGATTACTAATACGGAATACAATACAATTATACCAAAAATGCATCAATACAAATGTAATTGGACGCTCTGTATGACTACATGGGTTTGGGCTCAGTTCGGGTTCAGTTTGACTAGTTTGGTGCGACCGGGTCACCTAGACGTCAAATAATATTAATAATGAGTAATTAACTATTTATAATGGTTATGTCGCAACTTGGCCTGGTTTTCCTAGTTAGGACATCACTATGGCTCGGCATTCCCTACCAGGGCTAATATACTGGTCAAAGCACGCTACTGCACTATCGGTGCCATGATTCCTAGTCGTCTGGTACTACAAAACTCACCCTGACTAAAATCATCTACCGTAATAATAATTATTTATAAAAGTCTAAAAATTACTATTTAAATCAAATAAATAAATAAAAATATTTTTGACAATTTTCGGGAAGGGAAGCTACAAATCTACCCACCTTAAAAATAATTTTGTCCTCGAAATTCTAACTCATAACTATTCCTTAAAAAAATCAAAAGGAAAGTCTACCTTAACCTTAATCTCCTTAAATTTTAATTCCTCGAAAATAGTTGTATCCTCCTTCTAGCCATTTCGTAATTACGAATCCTCGAGGACTTCTATCCACCTTTGGTCACACTACTCCTCGCAACTAAAATCTATAATCTTCTAACTAGTTGTTAATAATCCTACCAACAGATACCTACTGCATATGATGTTTATAGTCCTCTTATATCTATCAAGTAACCCAAAATTTAACGAGCAGCAATTTACACAGGTAGCAAAAATATATTGATAAATTCTAGTAAGCATGGCCATTCGTCGCTCTAAAATAGGAAGGACAGGCATATAAGAAAAATAATTGAGAGCAGTTATGAAGTTTAAAGAGCGGTAGAGAATATACGATAATACAGGTAGAAAGAGTATTTATGAACCTATAGTTTTATTCACTAGATTGGGCTACCCTAGCCCTGTCACTTGCTACACCGAAGAATTCTTCGTTTCCTAGAGAGGCTTGCAATCCATGCAATACATAAATTTCGTTCTCAAAATTTTATCTGAACAAGATTTCATAATGGAACAGAATTTGGGAAATCAAGATTGTGATCTTGTCCGTGGTTATCTAAACACACGAGCAAAGAATATAAATGCAATACAAGATTGTATCTCGATTTCCAGGTAAGGGTTACGATTGTCTTCATAGTCTAGGAGGTGGGGACTACATAATAGGTGTAAGGACCTATTTCAATTGGTTCAGTTTTATAGATCAACTACGAGGGTTTGCCTGGAGGGGTTTTACTGGGCCTTAATGGGTTTCCTATTTGGATCTCACTCGTTGGTTGGATGAACCTTGAATCTCAATCTATATGGACTGAACAAGATTCCAAGATAAACTATGTCTACTAGGTTAGGGTAACCTAGAATAGGCTTTAACTCAAGTGGTTGAGCGAGTTGCTAGTCAGGCTAGTTAGCTAAGTCCCTAAAGTCCACAATGCGCCTTCGGTGACTTTTATGTTTAAGTAGCACATGAGGCCTCAATTGGGTGACTCACTGGTGGCATGTGCATAGTAGACTTCGAGTAGCTCACGACCATATATTGTGTCGGATGAATTGAGTCGGGGTTGAGGCTCTAATGGAAGTTGAGAAGTATACCGGTATTACGGTAAGGGTTATGGCTAATCCTTTTGACCTGAAAGTCGCACTACAAAAATAGAGTACAAGAGAACGGGTTTGAGTGGGACATGATATACCTAGATGAAGGTGGACTCATCTAGATCTTGCATATGAAATTTGTTGGAAGATAATAGCTGGTCTCGTGCTCCGAATATTAATGATACAGTCGGGGACACAAAATGATCCTAATGGAAAGTGGAAGTCCATGGGGCACTAATTATCATCCTAATGGGAATTATTAAAATTAACCGGTAATCCTTGTATATCCTAAAAATTCTAGAAGGCTTATAGTCTATCCACCTTAGAAGCTAGGACAGGGTTTTAGGAATAATGAGGTTAGAGGGTCCCCAAAGTCCGGATACTGTACCTCAACTCTTGTTAATAGAGAATAAGGCACGGCGTGTCGGGATACGGTAGATATAAGTCAAGTCAAGGGTCGTTCCTCAATAACTGGAAAATAAGTGCGTGTGAAATAACACATGGTCGATATAATAGAATGACCTACTCGTCCACAGTATTCATGAGTTGTCGACGGGGTAATCAACTCTAAGGCACATCATATGAAAAGTTTTGTAACAACTGAGTCGTGAATTTCTATCGGGGTCAAACCTGTCAGGCTATTGTCACAAGGGTTCTAGCTGAAACAAGCTTCAAACAAATGATTAGAGGCTCCCAACAATCGGTATCTTGAGAATAGGTAGTCTCCTAGGTTGGCATTTGATCAAGGGAAAAATTTGAATCCTTCTCGGACTCCAATGACCAGAAGATCATGATAGTAGGTTTAGGGTCGCAGAGAGGACGAGTAACTTAAGGCATGGTTCTAGTCACAGAGCTGGCCGATAGTAGCTACACTTGCATATACAACTATCATAGCCATGGGAATATTCTGTATCTACCTATCAATCACGAGCTTTCGTCTTTCTAATCGGTGAAAGACAAAACAATTAAAGAGTTTAAGAGAGATGTCACTAAATACAATTTCGTGACTCAAAAGGCGAATGTATAATTCAAGAGGAATTGTCAAAGCAATTGTGGATGAGATCCTGGATACCTCTATATCTCAATCCACGTAGGATAATTAAATGAAAAGCGATCCAAATGCATCATGGTTGATCAGACCGTGATACAATGATTCTGATTAGACAATATGTTAGCGGGCGTCCCCAATAAATATATGTCTTGAATCAAGCTCGATAAAAGAGTAAGCTTGCAAAACTAGGCTGTAATAACAGCATTGGTCAAGATAGTCAAAATATAAATAGGCGAGATTTTTGGAAAGGAGGCACAATAGTTCTGAGTTTTAAGAAAGTCAAATCCTTACCTGGTGTTATTGCTTATACAGTCTCCCTACAACCTTCCTATCCCTAAGGCCTTGGTCGACTAATGAGTTAGGGAACTCTAAATTCTATATTCTAGGTAAATCCTTGGTTCCGTGATTCAGATGTGATAAGCTATCAGGTACTCTACTCTATATTGAGACAAGGGTATCTAAGATCTAAAGAGGTCAACAGGAACATAGTTTTAGCAATGTTTCATAGATTATGATTCTTCGGGATGATTTCAATTCTGTGGGTTGTGCTTCGCCAGTGCGCTGCTGGCTGCAGTGAACCCACATTCTCCACTCTCAAATAATTGATGACAGTGCGCTGCTGTCTAACCATCCCAGTCGTTAAATTACTCTAACTATATTCCTAAGGACTTCAAGGAGTTGCTAGAGTTTCAACAAGTTGACTATGATAGAAAGTGTAACATCTGCCTATTTCTCAATCCTTAAGATAAAAGGCTGGTCGAAAGAAAATATCTGAAGACAAATTAAATAAGAACATCCTAATCTTGATTTCATAAATATTTCAAATGGTTGATGGAAAACCTTGAACTAATCCTACATCGAGATTTGTATATGAAAAGCAGAATCAGAAATTATAAACCAGTTACTTACAACAAATAGAATTTAAAGCAGGCAATTCTAATTCGTGATATGAAATTTATATCTAATAAAGCAAAAGAAAAATTGAACAGTTAATCAAAATTAAAGCCTTAGTTATAGGAAAGCCTAACTTACCAGGTGAATAGTATACTCACGTTGGATCATATCATTATATCAAGAGCAATAGTGTACCTATAGGGATCTAGCAAGTTATCTAAATTGCATGGCCTATCTAATAACCTTAACTACCCAACGGTCAATTTGAACAAGGGACTCCTAGTCCTAGTTATTATCTTAAATCATTTAATCCTAATTGTGAATAAGCATTTCCTGAGCGCAGGCTCGCAATAGTACGACTAACGTACAATCACGAGTTCGTAATATTTTACGAAAATGGACCTGCATGGGCACCACAAAAACTTGTCACGACCCGGACCCGTTTTTTTAAAAACCGATACGAGACGTGTCGAAGCCAGCCTACGCCGCAGTGTCGGCAATAGTACGCTGTCACGGCCATGAAGATCCAAACTCATAAATAATGCTCATTCACAAAAATTAATTTAACTTACAATGTTCACAAGTTTTATATTTGCAGAAAATATAAACTTGTAAAAATATTAAATGACTATAGCTCGACTTTCTAGCTAGTCTCTAGGCCTTCGTCTGCATTTACACCCGTATCTCCCAATGCTAAATGGATCCACGGCTAACCTGAAAATGTTGGTTTCCAGTCAGGAATGGAACGAGCACAATTTACTGAATACAATTTCAAATAAAGAAAATGACTATAAAACAAAGGTTAGACATAAATCATGAGTTTTGAAAATAAACAAGAAATACAGAAAACCAATAACAAATAAATAGACATTAAATAGTTTCCCCAACTGTTAGAAATACCTTTGATATGTGATCGGTCTGGGTACTACACCACACGGTCTATGATGTCTACTTGCATAAAAATAAACACGGGCTACAATATCTACTTGCAGAAAAAAATAAACACGGGCTACAATGTCTACTTGCAGAAAATAAACACGGGCTACAATATCTACTTGCAGAAAATAAACACGGGCTACAATGTCTACTTGCAGAAAATAAACTCGGGCTATGGTCAGATCACATATCTTTGGTATTTCAAGTTCTCGACTCATTGTTTTATAATAAATAAAATTCACATAATTAATGACCAATCAATGAGATATAGTAAAGATCAATATCAAAATGCAGACAATAAACTGTACTCGCCTGTGGTCCTCTGCTGGTGAAACCGACAGTCTTAACTACTCAATGTGCCACAATAGTCAAAACCCGTACAACAGTCCCCGGAAGCTAAAATAAACATTACCAATGTTCTCAGAATAGTCAAAATAGCTAGGATTGTCTGTCCTTAAGTCCAATTCTGGACACAGGGACAAAACGATAATTTTGGATCAAAACGATGTCCGCCGTTGGACCCGCTTTGTACCAAAAAATGTGCCAGAGTCAACGGTCTCTAAAGTCATCAAACTACATGTCTACGAATCCAGTTTTCCGATACGAACCCAACCGTATGTCCAAAGTTGGATTCCGGCGGGCCGTGCACAAAATCGCCCGTTGAGTGGAACCGTGGGACCCGCAAAACGGTAATTTTATCAACTGTCTCAGGATTGGACCAAACTTGGCATACAGGATCAAAAAAATGATACGGTCCTGTTGGCACAAGTTTTGTCTCGATCTGACGAGCGTGCACAAAGTAATTGAAGAATTTGCAAAGTATACGATACGGTGAATTTTGACGGATACGCATCAAATTCGTCGCGCACACGCGACCAATTTGAATTATGCCAAAGCCCACACGACCACGAAGCTGTTATGCACCTTTCGATACTTACGGTGCGCGACCACGTCGCTCGGAATGGCGGGACGCACGTCGCGTGGATGGTTTTTTCTAGTTTTTAAAACAGATTTTCGTCAAAGTTCGGGATCCGATTTCTCGGCGCGTGGTCGATGAATTCGACTTCCGCGAATTGGGTCATGGAGCCCTACATGTTGTCTGTAATCGTGTTTAAATAGAATTTCCAATACTATTCGAGATCGATCAGAATTGATATTGCAAAGTGGGTTCATGGACTGAGTTACGGCTCTGTTTCGGGACAGATTTTTGGTCGACTTTGTGTCGATTTTGCAGACGGGTCGCACGATTATAATAAAAACTAACTACTAGTATTTGAAGATGGTTATGTTGAGAGCGTACCGGAAGAAGCAGATTCCAAAACGATTGAGCGTGCGTCGAGAACGCACGGCGCGAAGTTGGCCTCGTAAAGGCCGCTACTGTCCTGCTGCCCGGGCGTCGCGCGCGTGCACACGCTGCCTCCGCGGCCTCGGCCGCGCGCGACGGTGGTGCTCAGCCTCGCGCACGCGCATGGAGGGCGCCCAGGTCTGGGTCGGCGGTGGATAGCTGGGGTTTGGGTTTTTGTGTTGGTTCTTCTCGACTACTCTCTCGATACATATATATTATGTATATATATAGAGATGGGGTGTTCTAGGGTTTGCACCGGAATAACTGAGTCGGGGTGGGGTTTACTAGCTCGACTAGTTGGGCTTTGTATAGGTGTTGCTGCTGTATCTTATTTTATTCTGTTTTCTTTTCTTTCTTATTCTATTTCTATTATGTAACAAATCCACATACAAATATTTATTTGACTATGAAATAATATAGAAATAATATTATTAAATGACAATCCCAACAAATAATAATAATAATAGTAGAATTTAATAATTCAAAAAATGGTATGTATATATTATTATTATTATTATTATTATTATATATATATATATATATATATATATATATATATATATATATATATATATATATATATAATAGATATATCACTATGTATATTTCCATATATACAATACATATATGTATATCTCTGCATATACGTATCAATAAATACCCAGTCAATTGAAATAATTATAATATTTATTTACATACAAATATTTCGAGTGTAAGGCTACCACATATAATATCCATCTACAAATACTATTTATTTACCCCTAATAGAAAATAACTCATAATAAATCTATTTCCTATATTAGGGCCTATTATATATATATATATATATATATATATATATATATATATATATATATATATATATATATATATATATATATATATATATATATATATATATATATATATATATATTTTGACGAAGATAATTTAACCAAAAATAACTGAAATAATATTATATAATAGTAACCACAATAATAATATTAATATTATATAATCTCAATAATAATAATAATAAAATAATAATAACGAAATTCAACAAATCAATAATGGTTTACATTCCATCATGCACCGCCTAATAATCCCAAAATGTACAAGGGCCTATTTTATACAAACATCACTGAATATCACTAGTAATAATATTTATAATATTAAACTAAAAATACTTAGAGAATATTATTAGATTACTAATACGGAATATAATACAATTATACCAAAAATGTATCAATACGAATGTCATTGGACGCTCTGTATGACTACATGGGTTTGGGCTCGGTTCGGATTCAGTTTGACTAGTTTGGTGCGACCGGGTCACCTAGACGTCAAATAATATTAATAATGAGTAATTAACTATTTATAATGGTCATGTCGCAACTTGGCCTGATTTTCCTAGTTAGGACATCACTATGGCTCGGCATTCCCTACCATGGCTAATCCCAAAATGTACAAGGGCCTTTTTTATACAAACATCACTGAATATCACTAGTAATAATATTTATAATATTAAACTAAAAATACTTAGAGAATATTATTAGATTACTAATACGGAATACAATACAATTATACCAAAAATGCATCAATACGAATGTCATTGGACGCTCTGTATGACTACATGGGTTTGGGCTCAGTTCGGATTCAGTTTGACTAGTTTGGTGCGACTGGGTCACCTAGACGTCAAATAATATTAATAATGAGTAATTAACTATTTATAATGGTCATGTCGCAACTTGGTCTGGTTTTCCTAGTTAGAACATCACTATGGCTCGGCATTCCCTACCATGGCTAATATACTATGGTCAAAGCACACTACTGCACTATCCGTGCCATGATTCCTAGTCGCTGGTACTACAAAACTCAACCCTGACTAAATCATCTACTGTAATAATAATTATTTTAAAAGTCTAAAATCACTATTTAAATCAAATAAATAAATAAAATATTTTCGATAATTTTCGGGAAGGGAAGCTACATATTCCTATCAAGTTTATGAATAAAAGAAGTATTTCCATTTCAAATCTTTGTGTTCAATATTTGGTTTTCTGCAATGAATGGGTGTGTGCGTGTGTTTTTGCTTGACTAGTTGTTTTATGCAGGTACATGGCCTTGTGCAAGCGTAATTTACGCTTGCACGGCATCACGCCTGAGCGAGGACGAACGATCCCGCAGGGATCCAGGTAAGACGGACTATAGCTGGATCGGGGCATGACAAAGGGGTATCAAAGCACAGTTTTACGTCCTTGGCCTCTTGCAAATATCGTTTTCGAAAAAGTATATAAAGTATTTTGATGGCTTTCAAAAGTGTCCCAATTTTGAGTTATGAAAACTAATACCCCATACAATAAGTCCATAATATTTTATGAGAATGACAGAAGTTATACTCTTTTGTAGAGAAATAGCCCCTACTCGACCAGCTGCCTCGACCAATCCGGTAGAACGGATCATAACCTTGTTGGAATTACAGAGGTAGGATAATGAGGAACGTAACCAGATACAACAAGCTCGAATGGAGGCCCAACAGAAGCAGTTGGATGCCTTGACCCAACTGGTAATTGGCTTGCGACAAATCGGGATACCACCGCAGCGATCAAACCAACAGAAACGCCCGAGATTGAGCCCGTGGAGGGTGACGAGCCCCAGCCAGCGCAAAGGCACTCTTCCTTTAGGCCAAAGGACTTCTAAGACGCAAAACCTCCGAAATTTGAAGGCAGGACATCACCTGATAAAGTGATGGACTGGATTGATAAATGGAGAGTCTGTTCGCGTTCGTAGGAGTTCCGAGTAGCAAAAAGGTAGTTTGTGCCGTTCTGCTTCTACGGCTACGGACAAAGGATTGGTACAAGGCGAAGAAGCCGACGCTGCTCGCAACGGCTAGGATTGGGAATATTTCATGGGCCTCGTTCAAGAAGGCATTTCTGGATCAATACCTGCCTCCAGCCATGAGCAAGAAGATAGAGAATGACTTCATCACACTGAAACAAGAAGATATGTCCGTAGAGAACTATGAGTCTGAATTTGCTAAGCTAGCAAATTTTGTTGCTGTTATGCTACCCACAGAGCAGACTCGCATAGATCGATTCGTTGGAGGTCTGAATGACGACATCCAATTGAGTGTGATGAACCTAGAATGTGGGTCATATTCTAAGGCCTTCGAGGCGGCGCTACAGGTAGAATAGTTTTGCCTGAAGAAGGCGTCTAATAAAATGTTGTACAGTCAGAATCGGCCCGCCAAGAGATATCATGACGGAGAGAAAAAGACTGAGGAAGAAAATAAGACTGACAGTGATCAGCAAAGGAGAACTGAGTGTACCCACTGCGGTCGTCCCGGGCACACCAAAAAAGTATGTCGTTTCGCCAACAGATCATGCTTAAGCTGTGGAAGTACCGATCATACCGTCAAGTATTGCCCAAAATGAAGAAATAATAATGAAGAGCATGGGCCGCTGCCAGGACCACCACCGCTGCGAGATAATTCGCACAACCAGCATGTACAGAATGCCAATACTGCGACAGCGCGCGTATACAATCTCTCCACGTTACTTGATCCAGAATGCAACACTAGTGGAGGTGAGATTGTTTCTTACGTTTTGAGGATAAAATTTTTTCTCAGTTGGTTATTATGTAGTGCCCCACTCCTCGCGGTCCACTATGTAATACCCACGGCTTGCTCACTCAGTCTTGAACTGAGGATTTAGGGAAACCATTGCCGGTATCGATTGATCACGGATGAAATGCAATGAACCTTTCCAATTGATGAATTGGCTTCTATTGAAATGAATCCAAGAGTTTTGTTGGATGTTTTCTTTCGCTCCTTGGTTTTGATGAATGTGTTTTCGTGTTGGTTTTGGATGATTGGATTTCATTGTTCGCTTTCATCGTATTTTGCATTCATTCTGAATCTTGAGAGAAAGAGATCGAAGTATGCTAATCAACTGTTGGTGCCAATGTAGAACGCGTGAACTGTTCGTAAACGGTGCGTGAAGTCCCTCATTCTCTCAAAAGATTCATCTCGGTGAGTTGCTTTAACCGGACTTGTATTTATTTATACGCCCTAATAAAAATGATCTCTAGTCTACTCTTTTGTTGCATCGCTCTGATCAACGATACCAAAACAACGAAAGATAAGAATAAGAATAAATGTTAAACGAATGACTGCAAAGGAAATGAATTGCTATTAAATTCTATCTAATGACTGAAAGAGAATTAAATGTTATCGAATGACCGAATGAGAACTAAATGCTAATGAATGACCGAACGATTAAGGCTAGTATTGAACTGGTCTCTATCTGTTGCACTGTTAAGTTTTATCTGATAGAAAGAGCAAGTCATGCATTGGTCTCGGACAACTTGTTAACAAGGTAATAGTCTCTCGACGATACTGGGGCACCTGGGATCGATCGGCCTAAGAGAGATTGTAATAGCACCCCGAGATAAATGCTACACCTCGAAAATGTTGTGTCCTTATCGACGAGCTGAACCATTGAGTCCCAGCGGCTAATCATGGGGGACGGGCCCATGGACCACCATGTAGTTAGGACATGCATATGAACCAATCCTTAATGCAAGCCCTAACAATGAACGATGATGGTAGAGTATGTTCCTTATATTCATATGCAAATTGTGCTAACCTACTTTTATGCAGGAATGACTGTCGGCGATGGGTAAGTTGGTTATGAATATTTCTACTGTCATATTTCTTATGAATTGTTAAAAAGAACCTAGACAAGTAGAAAGATCACTAGTAAATATGTAGCTTCACATATTGAATTAGTGCAGATATTTGTGAGTTTTGGCGAAGAGCCGCTCGCCAGTACATGATGTGTGCTGACCCACGTTGTGGGCATCTTTTTCAGAAAGCAAAGGAGAAAGGAGGATTTCAAAGAGGTACTAAAGCTCGTCTAGTCTAGTAGAGCTGTGGACTGCCTCAAAGCTTTATTTTCTTTCCAGTCAAGTTTTCAGTTTTCTTTCCCTTTGAAGGTGTCTTTCATTTCCAGCATGTAATAAAGGGATATGATGTATGGGCATTATGACTATTTCAAAAGAGAGTTTTAAAGAGAAATCATGTGGCCAAGATAAGGCAAATCTGTGTTCACAAAGCTTTTTACTTGTATTCCTATCAAGTTTATGAATAAAAGAAGTATTTCCATTTCAAATCTCTGTGTTCAATATTTGGTTTTCTGCAATGAATGGGTACGTGCGTGTGTTTTGCTTGACTAATGGGTGCGTGCGTTTGTTTTTGCTTGACTAGTTATTTTGTGCATGTACATGGCCTTGTGCAAGCACAATTTAGGCTTGCACGGCATCACGGCTTAGCGAGGACGAACGATCCCGCAGGGATTCAGTCAAGACGGACGAACCTAGCGGGTTCGGGGCGTGACAATACATACTGTTAGTCACGACTGTGAGCCCCCTAAATTTTAGAATTTATTTTAAAATTTTCTAAATAAATTATTTTTAATAAATATTATTGTTTAATTATTTTGATCATTGAATGTTCTTTTCAGCAACTTTAATTTCTGGAGCGTCAGAGATGTCAATCTCTGAAAACTTCCTTCATGAGTTTGTAGTAGACAAAATTATTTTCATTTCGATATATCATGTCCCGCTCAAACTTGTTCTCTTGTATTCTTTTTGCATCACACAACTTTTGGGTCATTTTAGGCCATTTGATCATTTGATAGTTATTAATAAATTTCCACTTTTATCTTTGATTATCATATGTACGTTGTCGTGACTTTTAATTTAGGAGCACAAGACTAGTTGTTTTCTCAAAACCAACTTCACATGCATGATCTAGTCAAGACACCATACATCCATGACCTTTGTGTCCCACTCAGACACATCATCTTGTGCTTCATTTTTATCGTACAACTTTCCTGACATAAGACCCAATCTTGATTCAGCCCACAGAGCCACATTTATTTTGACTTGAATTGGGAACACCATTTCGACCCAAACTTATCGACCCAAAATATGGACACGACCCACATTAAGCCTATTATCCACATGAGACTTGTGTCCCATTCAACTGAGCTTCCGCATGCTACTTATTTACTCATGATCATCAAGCCCGATTTTGACCCGACCCGACTCGACCGAAAACAACCCAAGCTTCATGCCATTTCCTTAAGAATATCCCGCACAAACTTTCCCTCATGACAAAAACCATACACCAATTTTCCCCCTCTCTGCATATACTACCAAAATAACTCATATTAGCGACGGAATTAGTGACTCCTTTCTTATACGTCACTAATATTTTAACTTAGCGACGTACACCAACGTTTAGCTACGAAAACTTAGTTTTGGGAAAAATTCGATGCTAAACGTCGTTGTTCGTCGCTAATATGGCAACGTTTAGCGACATAATATAAACGACGTCGTCGTATGCTTTTTTTGCGACGTTTAGCGACGTATCTATGTTACGTCGCTAATATTTTAACTTAGGTCAGAACAAAATTTATTTTTCCCCCGTTTCATCAATTCTTTCTCTCTCGATCTCTCTCGACGACCACCGACAAAATTATGTGTTCCCCGCCGTCTTTTCTCCACTCTTTAGTGCCCCGCTCCTCGCGGTCCACTATGTAATACCTACGGCTTGCTGACTCAGTCTTTAACTGAGTATTCGGGGAAACTTTTGTCGGTATCGATTGATCACGGATGAAATGCAATAAACCTTTTCAATTGATGGATTGGCTTCTATTGAAATGAATCCAAGAGTTTTGTTGGATGTTTTCTTTCGCTGCTTGGTTTTGATGTGCGTTTTTGAGTTGGTTTTTGATGATTG
>JANAVB010008606.1:0-84899 GCA_029216955.1 Iris pallida | reverse complement strand
GTTATGGTGTAGTGCCCCGTCCCTACATCGTGCTCCGTACTCTGTCCACGGGGTGCGCGAGAAAGGAACACTGTCGCTATCGATTCGGTCGGGACCGATAGGTCGGGATCGGCCGAGTCGATCGAACGGAAACGGTTGAATTAAGACCCATTCCTCGTTATGGAATGTCTTCTTCGGAACCAAGTCCCATATTCAGCGGGCTGCGCCTCGAGGATTGACTCTGTGGCTGAGTCGGGAGAGAACTCCCGTTGCTCTGCTTTTCACGCCGCTTGCGTTGGTTTTGGCTTTGTTTTCTGAATGCGCTTTCGTGAATGTTTTCGATGGTTTTCATGGCTTGCATTTCGAATTCGCATTTCCTATCGAACTCCTTGAATAATGCAGTGTTCTAATCGGTTGCTTGTGCGATTTCAGGTAATCGCGTAGGCGACGTCTAGCGCAACCAGCAAGTTCTTTCGCCGAAGTAAACTCAAGGTGAGTGGCTGACCCTTCTCTTCTCGACCCCCTTCTTAGGCAAAGTCGATAGTGTTGTTGCGAATGAAAAGATAAATGCAAGTGCACGAACACGAATGAATGAGCAAGTTCTCAAAAAGAAAGAGTAGGCTATGTCTTAACAACTAAAAATATGTCTTTGCACGGTCATGGACAACTTGTCGACAAGGTGAGCGTTTTCTCCGCACGGCAACCCGAGGCCACGGGACCGTTGCGGGCATAGGGAAACAAATAATTAGCTGTGCTAGGCACAGGTTAGGCGAGGACTTGCAGCGGGGCTCGCTACTCACGCTGAAAGGCCCCGTCTAACAAAAGCTAGAGGAGTCCACGATGGCTCTGGGAGCTAGTGACCAATACACGAAATATTGCACTTGGTATGGAAATGATAACAATTGACAGGGAAGAACATGGTAAGTTTCATAAGGCACGGCGCGGCCGCCGTCGGTAAGTTTCAACGTAAATTTCACTATGCTTGTCATTACTTGTTTGCAATTCATTAGGATGGTTAGAAACATTCATACTTTAAGTCAATTAAACTCTTCAACCAAATGAGAGCTTGGAATTTAAATAGCCATGCACCAGTACAAAGTGTAATGTACTGATCCTGTCTCTCTCCGCAGGTACCCCGAACTACGAAGGGCGTGCCACTTGAAAGCTCAAGGCGAAGTGAACCCTTTTGAAGCCTCGTCCGCGTGTAAAGGCTTGTTTTCTGGATTCCTTTTGAAGAAGACCCGCACTCAGTCCAAAAGAAGATGGCGGCTCGACTCGCCTCGATAGCAGGTGGAAAGATGTTGTATTTTTCTTGTAAAAAGAGGATGTAATGTATGGAACGACTATCTCATCGGCGTTTATTTTGTAAGTCGAGTCATGTTGTAGCCCGCGCGGCAATAATTGTAAAGGAGTCTATGTAAAGTTTTATTATCATCAATGAAAAAGTCTATTTCTATTTCAAATGTGTCATTCAATTTCTCTGCGTACTCTAACTTGATGTTGTGTTTCGGATAACCTTATGACTATGCCTTGTGCGATCGCAACTTAGGTTCGCACGGCATCACACCCGGGGGACGACTATCGATTCTACGGAATCGGGGCGTGACACTGGGTGTCAGTAAACCGAAGGAGGTGGCAAGCTCTTCTGACGTGCGCATTCCTTCGATGGTAATGTCTCCAATGGAGGAGAATCCTGAAGATGTTGTTCCTGCGGAGGTTTTAGTATCTCCAGACTTTGTTGAAAGAGATGCGGAGGTTGCAGCAACTTCCGGGATGGTGCCAGCTGCCGTGGGGGCCTTGGACGTCGAGGGTCCGATGGACACGGGGCTTCGTGATGATGAAGTGGAGTGGATTTCGTCGTCTTCGGATAACGTCGCTCCAGAGTTCCAAGAGTCTGTTGCGGGGGCAACAGATGTGGTTGGAACAGAGAAGAGGGTTGATTCCCCTCCTTGTCATGATGAGGAGAGGTCAGCTGTATCATTGCCGAGCCCTACCCCAGACTCAGCAGCGAAAGCTGAGGTGGCAACCGATCAGGAGGTAGCGACAGATCCTGTCCCTGTAGAGGGATTTGATGAGGAAAGTGAGACTCAGCTGCCGGTCCTGACTTCAGGGGCGAGTCAGGAGACACGCGTTGATCTCCCCGTTCTGCCAGGGGAGGTACTGGCTGCTGATAGCACGTTGGGGGCTGATGAGGTAGCCACTGACGTCGGGGGTCCTTCCGAGTTTGGGAAGGGTAAGGGTTTGATGGAACCCTCTGTTGCTCCTTCCACTTGGGGTACTATCTCGACGCCTGCCTCGGCTTTTTCGATTCCTTTGGATCCTCAGGCTAGTAGTCAAGCCCCTGTTGATGAAGAGCCTGTTGATATCGAGGGTCCAGCCTCGCGGATTGAGGCAGACGGGCCTTCTTGCGGTCCGTCTCCTAAAGCAGCTCCTCCAACTCCAGTTATGACGTCGTAGGTGCTGGCATATGCAGATGAATATGTGAAATTCATCATCGAGGCAGTGTATAAAATGATGTAGAGGGGTGTATCAGCCGTGATGGACGCCAATAGAAGTTTGGCGACGGCAAGAACTCTGGCAATGCCTCATATCAACCTGATCCGTCTTCATCAGAGCCATGATCATATGGCCGACATTCTAGAAGCCTCAGTAGTTGAGTTGGACCAGGGGTTTCCAAATTGCAGCGCATCCAGCGAAACAACCTCTCCGTCCTGATATATGCAGAGAAGGAGAAGCTGATCGCCGAGACTGAGTCTTCTTACCAGGCCACTGTGAGTGTCTGGGAACGCGAAGTGGCTGAGACTGAAGCTGCAGTGGAGCGGTTGTCTCAGTCTACGCGGGAGACGGTGGAGGCGCGAGCTGTGTTGGACACTAGTATCGCGAAGATTGATGCCCAAATCCGCCGCCTTGAGGACCAACGGGCCCGACTTCTATTAGATGTCGAACGTGTTCAGGCTGAACACGTAGCATTCAAGAAGGAGGAGGCAGCTTTCACCCATCGGGCTCTTACTTTGGCTCAGCAGCGGCAGCAGCTGGATGAGAAACATGAGAATGATACCTCTCCTGAGGCTATTGAAGCAATACGTCAAGAAGCTGAACGTCGAGTCTTGGCGACTGTAGAGACTCGGGCGACAGACTTGAGGCATCGGGTTGAAGAGCTTTCAGCCAATCCTGGGGATGTTTAGGGATTGTAGTCTCTTCTTTTTATGTACTTGCAACTCTTGCTGGGGATGGTGTAGTCCTTTACTCTCTTTTTTAGAAAATAAAGAAGTACACAATTCTCTGTGATGTGTTCATTTTTTTCTTTGTCATGAACTTTGATAATTTGTGTGGACCTATTATCTTTTGCGTACCTTGGTTTCTAGGTACAGATAATAAGTTGGAGAGAATCGACATGTTTACTCAGAGGTAATGTGGACGTAGCAAATATGGAAATCAAAATGATAGAATCTTCCCACTCATAGGTGTTATGGACTTGGTAGGAATGACTCTAGAGGATACGCGGAACTACTCAGAGGTAATATGGACGTGGAAGTTCTGCGATTAATGTACGGCAACGCAGGGGTTGTCTGTACGGGATGTTTACTCAGAGGTAATGTGGACGTGGTAAACATGCTGGGTAGCGTAGTCTTATGGGATGTAAGATTCTGCTTTGTAGGGTGTAGGGGGACAACTCAGAGGTGATGTGGACGTGGTTGTCCTTCTACTGGAGGATGCTACGGAACAGCTGGGTTCCGGAAGCGTATGATTTTGTGGAAGGGAATTGTCTGTGAGCCCTGATGATTGGGTCCACAGATCCCCTGATGGAAGCACATGTCTGGAAGATGTCAAGAGTAGTACTTCTTCAAGAACTTGCCGTTGATGGGCATCATAAACAAGTCCTCATTGGGTTTGGCGAGGCGGTAAGCACCGTTTGAGTATACCGTCTCGATGATAAAAGGTCCTTCCCACTTGGGCTCAAACTTTCCTGGTGTCTTGTGAGTCAACACCATCGGCCTTCTGACTGCCAAAACCAGGTCGCCTACTTAGAAAGTCCTCTGCTTGACCCTCTTGTTGAAAGCCTGTGATATACGGGCTTGGTAAAGTTCGATGCGTTGTTGAGCTAGGAGACGCTTTTCGTCAAGTACCTCCATTTCTCGCAGACGACGACGTTGATTGTCCTCTTCTGTGAGTTGGTTTATGATCGCTACACGGAGAGAGGGTATCTGGATCTCGAGAGGTAGTACCGCTTCGCTCTCGTAGACCAGGAAGAATGGTGTATTGCCCGTCGAGGTCCGTACCGTTGTGCGGTAGGCCCAAAGGCATTCGCCGAGCTTTTCGTCCCAGTCGTGTTTGTTGGATGACATGACCTTTTTGAGTAGCCTGACGATAGTCTTGTTGAACGCCTCAGCCAATCCTTTTGCTGTCGGATTGTAGGCGGTTGATGCCACGTTTTGAATGCGATTCTTGTCACAGAATCTGTTAAAAATATGGCTGATGAACTGAGGACCATTATCATGGATGATCCTCTAGGGTACTCCGAAACGGTAGATGACGTGGTGTTTGATGAAGCTGATCACCCTAGAGCTTTTTACTTCCGCCAGTGGAACTGCTTCTGCCCATTTGGAGAAGTAGTCAATGATGGCTATGATGAAGCGGTGTCCTCTCGATGAAGGAGGGGTGATTGGTCCCACGATGTCCATGCCCCAAGCTTCGAAGGGCCAGGAGGCGACTGTAGGATGTAGTGGTTCTGACGGTGTATGAATGAAGTCTGCGTGAAGTTGGCACGCATGGCACTTCTTAGCATATTCAACAGCGTCAACGGCCATGGTTGGCCAGTAGTAGCCCATGCGTCGCAGTCGGTCCTGCAACTTAGGGCCAGGTTGATGGGCCCCGCAGGTTCTATCATGAGCTTCTCGAAGGGCTTCGGTTGCTTCTTCGTTGGATAAACGTCGAAGGAGAAGTCCATCGTAGGAGCGTCGATACAGCATTTTAGTAGCCGTATCGTAGTAGAATCGAAGGGAGCGCCTCCTGACTGAGACGGCTTCTTTCGGGTCCTCTGGGAGAACTCCATAGACAGCAAAGTCGATGAACGAGAATCTCCAGTCTCGGACATTAACACCGGCACTGGTTGACATGGCATAGGCCACTCGTGAGTACAGGTTGTTTTTAGGGCAGACCAAGTCTCGACCCACCCCTGTGACGTAGTGTTGAGTGCCGAGGAGTGCTGCCAATGAGGCTGCGAGGCCGGCCAGAGCGTCAGCCTCCAGATTTTGTAGACGAGGCACGTATTCGATGAAGAACTTGGTGAAGGTTGAAATGATGTTCAATGCAACTTCATGGTAGAGGATCAGATCTTCATGGCGAACCTTGTATTGCCCTCTGACCTGGTTAACGACGAGTTTCGAGTCGCCGTAGGCTTCCAGATGGTTCACCCCCAGCTGTTGCGCCAGCTGGAGTCCCATAATGAGCGCATTGTACTCAGTAACATTGTTGGAGCACGGCTTTGAAAGGGAGTAAGCACGCTGGATGACCAACTGATCGGGGAAGACTAATACCACCCCCACTCCAGCGTTGATTTGGCCTTTGGGGCCTGTTCTTGAAGCACCATCGAAAAACATCCGCCAGACGGAGCCTTCTTCGGTGACGTTTGATTCTTGGACCTCATCCGGGATGTCTTCGTAGAGTTTTGAGGACTCTGGGATGGGATGTGCAGCTAAAAAGTCGGCCAGAGCTTGACCTTTAACAGCTTTTTGTGGAACGAACACCATGTTGTATGGCGTTAGCAAGATCTCCCATGTGGCAAGCCGGGAGTTTAATGATCCTGGCTTCGTCATGAGGACTCTGAGCGGATTGACTCGGGAAATGACATGAATTGTCTGGCCCGAGACATAATGACGAGTCTTTTGGATGGCAAATACCAGAGCCAAGCACTCTTTTTCAATGGGGTTGTACCGGTGTTCGGCCCCGATCAGAGTTTGACTGAGGTAGTAGATTGCTTGCTCATAGCCTGTATCGCTGTTCTGAGGTAGCAGAGCACCGAGGGAATGATCCATGGCACAGACGTAGAGGATAAATGGTTTGCCGACGACGGGTGCCACCAGGACTGGCGAGCTCGTCAGATAAGCCTTGATGTCGTCGAAAGCCTTTTGGCATTCCTCTGTCCAGACGTAAGAGACTCCCTTCTTCATGAGTTGAGTAAAGGGTTGACATTTTTCGAAAAGGTTTGCTATGAACCTCCGGATATATGCCAGACGCCCCTACAGGCCTCGAAGTTCTTGAAGGTTCTTCGGAGGGTCCATGTCGAGGATGGCTTTGGTCTTCTCGGGATCGACATGAATGCCTTTCGTCGTGATAATAAAACATAGGAACTTTCCGCTAGAAACCCCCAGGAGGGATTTAGCGGGGTTCATCTTGAGTTGATGCGCCCGCATGAGATCGAAGACTGTCTTCAGGTCTTGTAGGTGATCTCCTTTGAGACGACTTTTGACTGCGATGTCGTCAACATAGCATTCGACTGTCTTGCGAAGATGTTGACGGAAAATGGTGCTCATAGCTCGTTGGTATGTCACACCAGCGTTCTTCAAGTCGAAGGGCATCACTGTGTAGCAGAAAATACCTTTCGGAGTCCTGAATGACGTGTGTTTTGCGTCATCGGGGAACATCTTGATCTGATTGTAGCCTGAATACCCGTCCATGAAGGACATGCGTTCGAAGCCACATGTGTTGTCGATCATCACGTCGGTGATTGGAAGTGGGAGTTCGTCCTTCGGACAAGCAGAGTTGAGATCCTTGAAGTCGATACAAACTCATATTTTCCCATTCTTCTTGGTGACGGGGACGACGTTGGCTACCTAATCTGGATGTTGTTCTTCACGGATGAAGCCGCTGGTCAAGAGCTTGTCCACCTCCTGATCCATGGCGTTCATGATGTCCGGACGAAAGCGTCGTTGTTGTTGTTTGATAGGCTTGGCATCAGATAAGATGTTTTGCCTATGCATCGCGATCTGGGGGTCAAGTCCCGGCATATCTTTGTAACTCCAGGCGAAGACGTCGATATACTCTTTAGCCAGCTGGATTAAAGATTCTCGGTTATCTCCTTTTAAGCTTTTGCTAACGAAGATGGGTTTGGAAGAAGATCCATTCCCAAGGTCGATCTGCTCGACCTCGTCTTCGGTGGGAGGTTCACGTAGTTCAAAACGAGCCTCCCACTGTTCTCCCAAGCGTTGAGCCCAGGGTTCTTCTTCAAAGAATTCTGGCGTTTGGCCTTCATCTTCTTGAGGTTGTGCTGATGTCATGTTGGCTGACAGTACTTTCTTGAAGATTGACCCGATGCTGGTATCGGAATCCCAGGTTGATGCTTCGGACGAGTGAGAATGTTCTACCTCTTCCGCGTCTGAACTCTCAGGAGTTGACCGTGGCGTGACATAGCCTACCCCCCGTCGAGTTTTATTGTAGTAGTCCTGCGACTTTTCTTTAGGTGTTGGAAGTCGGAGAGGGAGACGTCGATCCTTGCCGTAGTTCAGGCCTTTGTTGCTTTTCAGGTCGTAACCCATCTTTTGGATGAGGTACTTTGCCTTGTCCGCGTACCGATAGACTTGCATTCTGCCGGTATCTGGTTCTGGCTCGAGTGGCGGGAGATCTTGATGACGCTCAACTTTGTCGAAGATGATGGATTCTTCATCTCGATTCCGTGGCGGGACTATGTAACAGACCCATTGGGACGGGACTACTCGATTTACATGATGAACGGTCGTTATTTGTGTTTGCAACGACCGTAGAGCGTTATCTAATGTATACATGGCATTCCAATGTAGAAGACTAGAATAATTAAAAGATACTCTATTATTGATGAAATACGAGATTTTATCCCACGGGATTACATTGTCCAGAGAGGGTGCATCTACATCAGCAGAGATATATTCCCCTAGCTCTTCGTCTGTGAGTACTGGAGTAGGATTGGGAGAGTCCACCACAGTGTTGGTCTTGGAGTCTGAGAGGACTATGCGGGCCTTTTCAGGCAACTTGGATGGAGGCGGCTTGCCTTTAAGACGCACCTTCAGAGGTGCCTCCACTGTACCCCCGGTGATTGGCGCCTTCCCCTATAGTTTTGCCACAAGGGGAGCCGATGTTTGAGGCGGCTTTCCCTTGAGCCGTATCTTCAGGGGAGCTTCAGGAGCAGTTGGTGCTTTCCCGGGCAGTTTGATGCTCATGGGAGACAACTTCTGAGGCGGTTTGCCTTTGAGTCGGATCTTCAAGGGAGCGTCGGGAGTGACCTCAGGCTCCATGTTCGGCTCTGCTGCCGTTTCTGCCTTATCGTCGGCATCATTGCCTTCCTCCACGTCAGGTGACTTGTACAGGTCGAAATCGGTAAAGGAGGCTTCAATCCCTTTGAAAGGGTCGATGTCCGCGAACTCCGTCCGGATGATGTTGTTGGTGGACACGTACTTCATACATTGGTGGAGCGTGGATGGCACCACCATGTACTCATGCAGCCATGGACGACCCAACAGGAGGATGTAGTTGACGTCGGCGTCCACGACATAACAAGTCACCTCAGTTCTGAGGTTACCGATATGGCACTTTAGTCGTTTCTTGCCCAGTGGCTCGCTTTTGCTAGCATTGAAGCCACTGATAGTTGTATTGGAAGGCGCCAACCGGTACATTGGGATCTCCAGTGTTGAGAGCAGCGTCTTCGGGAGGATGCTGAGGGAAGACCCCGGATCGATCTGAATCCGCTTCACCTTGACTGAACCAATATACCCTGTATAATACAGCGGCCTATTGTGTCGGTTGTGCTTGAGCAGCATGTCCTGTTGGGTGAAGGTTATATTGGAGATAACCTCATCCGCACAGTGGTAGTGCGTACATGCAGTTGGAAGATCTTTAGGCTGCTTGACCTGACTGATGAAGGACTCAGCATCCTTCAGGGCTTCACAGAGAGCTTCGCGAGTGTCTTTGGAAAGACGAAGGAGCTCGAACAGAGAAAGACGGGCAGGAGTACTGGCCAGTTGTGCCAGTATGTCGAAGTTGTGGGGCTTGGCTAGCCCCGAAGCATTTTTCTTTCGCAGAGGCCTATCGAAGCGGGCTTCTATCTGCTTCTGCTTATTGGCTGCTGGGGGCTTAGACGGGCCCTCCTCCTGGACAGTAGGGACGGTGCAGGGAGACACCACCTCGACGGCAGCTTCGTCGGGTTGGGCGTTCAGTTGTGAACGCGTCTGTACAGGAAGTGCCTCTTCCGCTGAGGAAGAGACCATGCGGCAAGACTTGATCTTTCTGCCTTTGGATTTGGAGGTAGGACGTACCTCCGGTTGAGTCACCTCGGAGACAAGATCAGGGTGAACCCATAGGATCTCTCCCCGAGATGTTGTGAGTGGGATGAGTCCACTCACGTTGTCACGAGTAGGTGGTAAGTTAACCACCTCCATTGTCGCCTTAGGGATGGGGACGATGCCATCTTGTGTTGTAGTTGGTGGCAAGGTGCCGAACTGGAGCGACACCACGTTGGCTGACACCGTCTTCTCCTCGTAGTCGACGGAGATTACATCCGCATTGATCATGCGCTGGATGTAATTCTTGAGGACATAGCAGTCCTTGGTTGGGTGTCCGACAAACCGATGGTAGTGACAGTACCTCAGGTTGTCCACTTTCCCAACCTCATCGGGACGCTTCGGGTCCGTCAGCTTGATCTTGTCACCCTGCTTCAGTATCTCAAAGAGTTGCAGGGTGTCTTCGTCGTTGAACAAATAAATCTCCTTTGGCCTTGGTGCAAGTGGAGGCTTCTGGGTAGGTGCTGACACACCTTTTGAGGCATTGACAGTCAACGCTTGTTTCCCCTTTGTCCCGGGGTTGTTGACTGCAGACCGTTTCGCCTTGTCCTCAAAGGCAGGGAAACTGACTCCCAGAAGACGAGCATTGGCCGCCTTAGTTTCCGCGGCTTCTGCTTCAATGATCAAGGAGCTCCAGTCGGGATGAGGAGTAGAGTTGAGCCAGAGTTTGACTGCAGGCAGCATGTTCATGCTGCAGGAGGAGAGGAGTACATGTTCTGGCATGCCCGGGGGCAGTCTGAAGCAGGCCTGTCGGAAGCGTTCGATGAAAACTCGAACCATTTCCTTCTCCTTCTAGTGTATCTCTATGAGGGACGCCATTGTCATGTCCATTCCGCCGTCGTAGAAACGGTCGAGAAAAAGGTGCGTCAGGTCGTCGAAGGAGGATATGGAATTTTCGGGGAGGCTGCAGTACCAGTCGTACGCCACTCCCTTCAGTGCCTCGACAAATATGCTGGTGAGTAGCGCGTCCTCCTTCGGAAGATGTCCCGTCTGAGACTGGAAGTACGTCAGATAGCGACGAGGAGAGTCCTTTCCGTCGTATGGCGTCAATGTTTGTGGTTTGTACTTAGGAGGGTAAACCACTTTGTTCCACTCAAGGGATAAGGCTGGAGAATCCCCATCTTTTGGCGCTCCTCTTGTCTCATCTTGGACTCAAAGCGCTCGCGCAAGTCCCTGATCATCTCGACCACGTCTTCCGTGGAGCTGGGAGTCGGGAAAGGTGGTACCACCTGGAGTTGAGCATTTGAGGGCTCCGACGTCCGGAGGGCTTCGCGACGATCCGTATCCAAGGATACCCGTTGAGGGGGTACACTTGACTCTCCATTGGCCCCTGGGTCGGGACCGGTAGAAGGTGTCCTGGCCAAAGCTGACCGTATCTCAAACACTGCTTGAGTCAGTGTTTGCATAAAGGCAGATAGGGTTTTGAGTCCTCCCTCCAATGTGTCCATGCGCTGGACAAGGTCTGGTGGCGGTGCATCAGACTCGGAATCACCCCCAGCCATGTATACTGTCATGACACGGTTGGAAGTGGATGGATCGGTTGAGGCTTCACTCTCGGCTTTACTCTCTTGTAGGGGAGTTGCCTCTCCTGGAGATTCGTCCTGGCCACCCCCGGCTATGTTCTGGAGAACATTCTCGACGGGAGCATCTGCAAGGGCCTGATTACCCTTGGTTCCGTCTTGAAGGACTTCTTCGTCTCCGAGACTCAGATCCATGGGGGCTAGACTACCCCCGGATGTGTTTTGGGGGACACCCTCGTCTTGAAGGACAGGGGCTAGATGACCCTCAGCCATGTCCGGGAGGCTAACTTCGAGAAGATCGGCCTCAGCTGTACTTTGGAAGACAGCTTCGTCTTCAGAAGGAGGCTCCACCATGGTCTGACTACCCCCAGTTTCCTCCAAGAGCTTCTTTCTCCCCCGAGTGCCTTCGAACACTCCGGAGGACGAGACGCTTGCCTTGGTTTTCCTCGGCTGACTCTTGGACGAGGACAAGGAATTGCCAGTCGTCTTTCGGACTGACGAGGAGTTAGAGATCACGTTGCATGAAGCAACCCTTGGCTCTTCTTTTGTTGACACCTTCTTTCCGAGGCGACATCGGAGGGGTGTCGATGATTTCAGCCGCTGGAACACTGACTGCCTTGGTGGGACTGCCACCTTGCAACAGCAGTTGATGGTGACCACAGCACAAGTGTGCCCTGTGAGGGGCACATCGTGCTTGTCAGTCGACTCTCCTGATCGGCGCTTGTGAGTGATCACGTTGCGCAGATCGTTGGAGGAGAGTGCCACCTTCGCACCCCCTTCAGGCGCATGGCAAGGCCAAGCGCCGGGGTGGTCAAGTGAATGCTGTGCCCCCTGATCTAACACCAAACAGGCATCCCGATCAGTAGTGGGGGAACAACGTTTGAAGTGACTTGAACGGACCTCAGGCGCACAACCAGAGGAGGTGCGGGAGTTCAAGACCACTGGATTTGCCTTACTCGACTTAGTTGTGCACGCAATAGATGCGCCCAAGTGAGACAAGGACTTTGAAGGTCGCCTCGTTTCTAGCGCAGAAGCACCTGAGTCGACCCTGTACAGCTTACCATCAGCAGCGCGCATGATTGTGAGCGCGTGCTTCTGGCTTGCTGCTGGCATAGCACGTTTGGGGCGCATGGCCCGTGCTGTCTTGGATTTCTTCGTACCAGTCCGCTGAGGCACATAGTACTCAGAATCTAAATTCTCCTCGCCACTACAGCGAGTGAGTCTGTCAAAGACAGAGACCTTCTGTGGCGCATCAGGGATGATGCGCGAGGCATTGGCTGCGCCCCTGCTCCGTCGATGCATCTTCCTCGCCTGAGAGGGAGATGGCTGGGGAATGTGGTCAGCTGCTTGTTTCCCCGAGAGATGCGCTGCACCGGCGGGCGCATCTTGGTTGCTGAGGACGTCAGCAGGAAGGGAAGGCTGGATTGGCGCATCCCCTTCGGTGGTGGTGCCAGCGGCGTCGACCTTGCGCACCCAGACTCGGCGGATCTTCTTCGGCTTTAGCAGCCACTTCGAAGGACTCACACTTCCTTCAGAGATGAACTCCTCATACGTCTGTTGATTGAGGCGTACGACCAGCGTCTTGTGGGAGGAGCCCACCTTTACATCGTCGAATTGCGACACAGCTTTCTCGGTGGAGGAGAAAGACATCCCCAGTAGAGTCGCCAGCTTGTTTGTCATTAAAATTCTTTTATTGCAAATTTTAATACAAACAGAACAGTGTTACAATATAGGACTTAGATGTAGTCCTAGGAGTACACTTTTGTTTATCTGGGTCCCTTGTGCCGATGGAGTGAGTGGTAATGTATTGACTCCGTTGACGATCTGACGACGGTTATCGGTTCTCTGAAGGTCTGGATTGCTCTGGGTGCTGGAGCTTGCTGAGAGGAGGAAGACGTTGAGTGTCTGTATCTGCCTCTCTGGTGGTATGTTCGTTCGTTTTTCCGTCCGTTTGTCCATGGGTGAGAAGGAAATGATCCCTCTATTTATAGCTTTGCAGGTTGGCTGCTTATGCGCGCATATGTAGGATGCGCCTGGACGCGGGGATGCCACGTGGTGATTGCTGATGGAGGCGTATGGACGCTACGCCCTGATTGAGGGGTTGAATTCTTCATACTGCTGTTGTGAGCTGGCACGTAGCAGAGGAGAAGATCTTTCTGTTGCTGAGATCTTGGGTGAGTTGAGTCAAAGGACATGTGTCATCGACCCATGGCTCGAAGATCTCGGATTTGATGGGGAATGATCTGGTAGGATGCGCCTAGGATTGGGCGCATGAGGAGGCTTTGGCTCGTAACCTTTAGGAGTTACGAACCATTCGGGGCACATGGCTTTTGAGGCGCATGCGAGGCTTCAGTAATGACTTAACTTCTGTCTTTCGGGATCAGAGAGAAGTCTGGGGCGCACGGCTTTTGAGGCACATGCAGAGCTTTGATGGTGACTTTTCTTCTGTCTTTAGGGATCAGAGAGAAAGTCTGAGGCGCATGGCTTTTGAGGCGCATGCAAATTTTTAGGCGCATGGCTACGGAGGCGCATGCGAGTGGTTTAGGCGGCCACGTGGCAGTAGCCGTCGGAGGGAAGTAATAATGATGCTGACGTTGGCGACGCTTCGTCTTCTGAACTGTTCAGACTTCGGGAGGCGTGCTGCCAACTCTGTCAGTTCTGCATTTAATGTTTTTGACATTCGATGGACAGCTGAGTGGGCGCATCGGTTGGCGTTCCACTCGGCATGGGGACGCATGGAGGCGCATCCCCTGTGATGTGCTTGGTGCTGAAGGGCGCGTCTGTGTGATGCGCCGTCTGACCGGCGCATCCGCTTCGTGACACGTCTTTAATGGTACGACTGTTACGATCTTCGAGTGCTTTAAATAGCTGTTTTGACTTAGCTGAATTCGAAGCGTCCGGTTCATCCATTTAATGCAAATTCATTGCACGAAATTCGGAGAGCCATCCACTTGGCGCATGGGTTTGATTTGCCCGGCCTATAAATAGTGGCATAGAGAGAGTTTGCTTCTCGTTCTCCCACGTTCTTCCGACATGAACTTGTTTACTCGGGTGCATTCTGTTGATGAGATGCTCCCGAGGGTGAAGATGCGACGCAATGTCTTCATTGATGCACTCGAAGGTGACTGTTACATCCAAAAGTCGGAGTCGAGGGCTTCCGAGGCAGGCGGAAGGTGCCTGTTGCATCCAAAGATAGGGATGCACGAGCCCCGTCTCCGTCATGTGGGAAGAGCCACAGATCGGAATTGCGGTGCTACGGCTTTGGGGGCTCTTTCTTCCTTCAAAATGGGTGTCGCCCATTCTGGTTGTGTTGAAAGCTGCTCCTTTAGCCGCGGTTTCGATTACGGTCTTCCTTCGCCTTTGGAGGCTCTTTTGAAACCTCCCCTGGCCACATATTGGCTTGTGGTGCTTTTCTCTTCCTCGGTTTGGGGAGCTCTTCCTCCAGCTAGAGGGTTGATTGCCACCCTCGTTCTGCTCAATAAATGCTACATTAGTCGAAGCATTTAGACGGCGGTGAGCCTGGCTGGAAGAGCGGCACATAACTGGGCTGCTGAAGGGATGCACATAACTGAGCTGCCGAAGGGATGCACATAACTGAGGATGCACATGACTGAGCTGCTGAAAAGGATGCGCCTTGCTGAGGGCGCATGGTGTGATGCGCCTGACTGAGGGCGCATGGTGGGATACGCCTGACTGAGGGCGCATGGTGATCGCTGTGCCTGGCTGTAGACTTAGGATCTTTTCTTTTTGTAGAAGTTCTCCTTTGTACAACCTTTTCTAGACATGTAATAGACTTTTATATGTAATAAAAAGTCCTCTTTCAATGTCTATATTTGTTGTCTTTGCTGTGTGAAGTACTTTGTCCGAGCTCTGCGGCGCATGTAGGGTTTGGTGCATAGGATTTCTGGTCTGAAATTCCATGCTTCTACAGGGGCTGGGCGAACGGCGGCGAACGCCGAAGAGGGGCCGGGATCGGCTGGAGGGGAGGCGCGCGGGTTGGCGCAGATGGCCGAGAGGAGCTCGGTGCTCGGGTGGTTGGCCGAGAGGGTTTGTTCTCAGGAGGGTTTGTGAGGGAGAGGATGGATGGAGAGGGGTTAAGAGAAGTGAGGAATGGGAGGGGAGGATATGTGTGCTGCTTGCTCGTGAGGGGGAGAGAAAGTGTGGGGAGAGTTGGTTATGGGAGAAGAGTTGGTGGGGGATTAATAAGGAGTGGGGGAAAAAGTGCTGTGCTCTCTGTGTGGGAAAAAAATAACGTGTGGTGAAGAGAGAAGTGTGGGCAGGAGAATAGGGGAGAGAGCCTGGTCGTGGGCTAGGGGGGAGACTATATATATATTTTTTAAAATAAATCAATAGTAATCAGGATTTCAAATAAAGAGAATGGGTTCAGATCGGGTTTGGGTTTCAGGAAGTTGGGTTCGAACTGGTCCAGGCTCGGGTCAGGTCAGCAACCAAAGATCCAAATTATTAATTTTGAAATAAATTTTAACCCACAATATAATATTAATAATAATAGTAATAATATTATAATATTAATAATAAATAACATTACAAATCCTAAAACTGTGTTTCACACTAAGGACATATGATAAGACATGCAATTATATATCTGCGGTTTAGAAATTGCTAAAAAATAAACCGTTTAATTTGTATGTATAGTATATTTAAAATTTAAATAAAAGACTAGTGCAGTTGTATCTTCCCTTAAAAAAAATTAAAATTTTCTAATTACCTGAACTTCAAATCCTACAATTTATTAAATATTTAAATTATATAGTATTATCTAACTAAATACATATTCAAAATTCTAAAGTTATATTATAACAAATCCTAAGTAAAATATAATCAACTCATATTTAAAATATTTTGATATAATTTAAATTTTTATCTAATTTTTTATTCAATATTATTGTTTTTTTTTTTTGTATGCACAGTGCACTTAACTTGTCAAGTACAGTATTTGTCCCTATATAAGAAGAAAAAATTAATAGCCGGGCCAATACGGTTCTAGTCTCTCTTTCTTTTTGGGTATAGTGGACTGTATTGGATTTGGGTTCTGCTTGATCCTATCCGGACTTCTTAGACGGATTGGTCCGATCCAAAATCAGATCCATGTCCGATATGGTCCGGACGGGTCCACCCAACACCTTGAAACATAATATATTTTTAGTTTCTTAGTTTAACAGTACACCTATCTCATCTCAGTATTGCCATGTTACCATGTCGTACAAGTATATTTTTTTATATTCTACAATTCGTTCGAAACAGGATTTCCGAAATCCAGACCCGTCTGGAATTCCGGAATATGTTGTTCATGTTGTTTCAATTTCTTTATTTATACTAGTAAATACGCATGTTTTACAGTAAATTAATAATATTATCTAATTACAATTAAATATTTTTTTAATTTATGTGGTTAAAATGAGAGGTTTTTTTTTGGTTGTTTGAGTCCGATTCCTTATGTTGTTATATTTAACAAATTTAAATTTTTTTGAATCTTTTTTAACATAATTTATATTTTTTTAAATTAATAAGTGATGATATACACACAGCTTACAATGCTCACTTTTGAACGGTTCTGAAGTCTCATTATAATCGTAGAGACATGCTAAAAGCAAATATATGTAGCATGTATATGATGGCTGCAATTTTTTTCAATTTGCATATCCTTTTGGAAATTTACCTATCCACTCATTATTTATAATTTTATTAGATGGAAATATTAAGTGTTTTGATTGTTTAGTCTCATATTGTAAAATATATTCCTTGAAAAGATAATGTATTAAAAGTTTTAATAAATGATTTCGGTCATGAAGTAAATGGGCTTGGTAGTATTGTGTCGGGTGGAATGGGCTTGTGTATCCAAATTATATTTTGGTAGGAGAAAAAAGTGGGAGAAAGAAAAATGGAGTAGGAAAAGTGTAAGAAATTATTCATTTTTTTCTTTGTTTGGTATGAACGAAAAAAAGCTGGGAATTCCCTCCGCAGCAGAAGGATTGAATGGAATAAAAGGTAAAAGAAAAAGTGGAGGCTTATATTAATTAACAATTATATCTCATATGAATTATATTATTTAAAAATTATGATAAAGTCGAATGATAAATAAATATTTTTAATTGAGGATAGAATTGGTAAAACGTTTTTTTCTTCTTTCCTTCCACTTTTTTCTTTCCTAAAAAAAAAAGTGTATCTCTCATCTTTTCCATCTCTCGTACCAAATACAACTGAAGAAAATGATGTTTCCTTTCCATATGGAAGAAACATATATCATACTCTCTTTTCTTCCTTCAACTTTTCTATCATTTATATCAAACGGAACCTTAGGGTTTCTGACTTTTTACAATTCTCTGTAATACAAAACCAAATGCAGGTTCATAGAGTATATCAAAAAGGAATTTTTAATATTTTAAAGATCAGATCAGACCGATCGGTTCAGTATGTTGCCCATGAGCCGGTAGCTTGATCAGTGTTTACACATTATTTTTTCAAAATTCTATTGTAAATACATATTTTTGTAAACATTAATGCCACGATTACAACTAAATGAAATTGTAATCATTTCCAGCCATCACGTAACGTTGTCAATTGGTCACTCTCTTCCTCCTTATCCCACATGGAAAGAGAAGACCAATTGTCAGCCGTCGCTTGGCGGTTATAAAGGATTATAACTATATTTGGTTGTAACTTAGCATTGTCGTTTGTAAAAATCAAATGTTCAAAAAGAGAAAAGAAAATTGGATGACTTACATTAATCCACTTGTTGAATTGGATTGACCCGATCAAGTATTTTGTCCGGGTCCATCTTCAATTCTAATTTTAAAACACTAAATGTAACACAGAGGTGAATTGCCACTAACTCGGCAGTAAACTCGGTGCAGTGAAAACAATTATCACCTTAAATAAAATGTTGCTTACACGCTTTATAAATCACATTATTTTACTTATTTCATTTTCGGGCATTTTTCATTCCATATTCCAAAAACCATAAATATGTAGAAACAAGTCTGTCGACAGCACTCAACAGTCATCAACCACAAAAACAATTAATACAATTGAAGTAAAGATCTTTCTTATATCCTTCTCAAGAGTCATCAACCACAAAAACAATTAATATTAGAAAAAAATTTGAGATGCACCCTATTTTTAAACCATAATTCAAGGTATATTCCACCAAACTACCATAATGTAAGGCACCTTTCATTTTTGATGGAAACCGTCCTACACTCACGGTCAATCCATTTGACCAATTTTTTGACTAAAATATTCATTGTCTTCTTCTCTTTCCTCTGCCCCCACGTCCTGTCCCCCCCTTCGGGACCGCAGTGCGCTCCCACTGTAAACTGCAGATGCAGCTGGCCGCGTGTCACGGACTTAGTGTTTTTGCTAGCACTTCGTCCCGTGCGGCGCACTGTCTTTTTTCTCAAAGACTCGTGCAAGCCTTCCCAACCCGACTTAGCTAGATCGCTAAGAAAATTAGAATAGTGGAGCAAAGATGGACTCGTAAGGATCTCTTTATTGACTTGGAGAATGCTTACAATTTTTAGGTGGTGAGAAACAATTGAGAGCCTCCCCCTTTTATAAGTGCTCATAGAGCAATACAAAGAAAGTCCTGGAAGGAATATTCCAAGGATTATTACTTTCTACCATAACTGGAATGGCATATTCCAAGTTTATTCCCTAGCAACATAAAAGGAAACTTCAAGGGCCTTCCAGAAGCTTCTTGGCCTCCTAGAACAATCTTGGGCCTTCCGGAGAGATCCACAATCTTCTAGAGCCTTCCGTCATCTTCTAGAATGTTCTGGAAGCTTCCCGCATAACCTTGGTCCGCAAAAAGGTTATGCAACTGGGCCTCGGGCGGGGTGCAACATTTGGGACGTTACATTCTCCCCCACCTAAGGCGTTGACGCCCTCGTCAACCATGCTCGCTGATGAACGCCTGGATCTCGGATTCGAACTGATGCAGCGTATCAGCACGTTCCCAGCTAGACTCGCCGTAAGGCAAGCCCTTCTACTGGATGAGGTACTCCACATACGGGGACACGTCTCGTCGCCGAATGGTCCTCCTATCCAGCACGGCTTCCACCTCCTTGTCGAAGGAAGTCGTCATGGTCGCCGTCGGTCGCTTCGAAACTCCTCGCTGGGGATCCTCCAAGTCTTCATGGTACGGCTTCAAGCAACTGGCATGGAAGAGTGGATGAATCTTCAGCTTGGCAGCGAGTTCAAGCTTGTAGGCCACCTTGCCTACCTTCTTGAGCACGGGGAAGGGGCCCTCATACTTCCGGATTAGTCCTTTGTGCACCTTGCGGAACACCTTGAACTGTTGTGGTTGCAGCTTCACCAGCACCATATCCCCCTCCTTGTACTCAACCGGCCTTCGCTTTGCGTCGGCCCACTTCTTCATCTTCCTCGCGGCCTTCTCCAGAAATGCCTTGGCAATGTCCGCCTTTGCCTTGAAATCTGAAGTGAACTGGTTGGCCGCGGGACTTCTACTCGAGGACCCTGCACTCAGCATGTGCGGGGCAAGCGGTTGGCGACCCATCACCAACTCGAATGGACTGTTGTGCGACGACTCGCTCCGTTGAAGATTGTAACAAAACTGAGCGACGTCGAGGTGATGCACCCAATCCCTCTGGTTGGCACTCACAAAGTGCCGCAAGTACTCCTCGAGTAGCGAGTTGACCCGCTCGGTCTGCCCGTCCGTCTGCGGGTGGAAGCTGGTCGAGAAGTGTAAGTCCGTTCCGAGGATTTTGAACACTTTCGTCCAGAACTTCCCCGTGAAGCGGGGGTCTCGGTCGCTGACAATGTTGACCGGGATGCCCCAGAACTTCACTACGTGGCTGATGAACAGTCGCGCGGCCTCCTCTGCTGTGCAGTCCGTCGAAGCAGCAATAAAGGTCGCGTACTTTGAGAACCGGTCCACCACCACGAGAATGGACCCAAGCGCCCCCACTTTCGGCAGGGCGGAGATGAAGTCCATCGAAATGCTCTCCCACGGCCGACTCGGCACGGGAAGAGGCTCCAGCAGGCCCCCAGACTTCTGATGATCCACCTTGTCCTGTTGGCACACAAGACAAGTGCGAACATAGTCCTCCACATCTTCGCGCATGCGAGGCCAGTAGTATGCGGCCTCCAGTAGCGCCAAGGTTCGCTTCTGCCCCGGATGTCCAGTTTACTTTGTGTCATGACACTCCTTGAGCAGCTGTCTCCGTAAGCCACTCCACCTAGGCACGACCACCCTGTCGCCCTTGGTGTAGAGAAGTCCGTCTTTCAGCCAGAACCTTCTCGTCTTGCCCTCCTTGGCAAGCTTCACTATGGCCAGTGTTAGTGGGTCCTCCATGATTCCCACTCGAACACGGTCCAGAATGTCCCCCTTGAGCAAGCACACAGATGCGAGCTCGGCCTTCCTGCTAAGCGCATCGGCCACCTAATTTTCTTTGCCGGGTTTGTACTGCAACACCATGTCGAACTCGGCTAGAAAATCTTGCCATCTCGTCTGTTTCGGAGATAGCTTCTTTTGGGACTGGAAGTAGCTCGTGGCAACATTGTCCGTCATGACCACGAACTTGGTGCCGAGGAGGTAGTGCCGCTATGTCCTCAAGCTATGCACGACCGCGGTCATCTCCTTCTCCTGCACCGTGTAGCGCCGCTCAGTGTCATTCAGCTTGCGGCTCTCGAACGCGATGGGGTATCCTTCCTGCACCAACACCCCACCGATGGCGAAGTCGGACGCGTCCGTGTGCACTTCGAACGCCTTGGAGTAGTCCGGTAGAGACAAGACCGGCTCCTCCGTCACAGCCCGCTTCAGTGCCTCGAATGCCTCCTCGCATCGGGGCGTCCAGCTCCACTCCCGATCCTTCCGCAGCAAATCGGTCAGAGGCGCTGCGATGGCGGAATATCCTCGGATGAACCGCCGGTAGTAGTTCGCCAAGCCAAGGAACGATCGCAGCTCCGTCGGCTTGGTGGGAGCCTCCCACTCCCGTATGGACTGGACCTTTGCGCCGTCCATCCATATCTTGCCATGCCCGATCCAGTGCCCCAAGAACGACACCTCTTCTTGTACGAATGAGCACTTCTCCCGCTTGACGAAGAGTTCGTTCTCCCTTAGCACCTGGAAGACAGTCTTCAAATGCTCGATGTGCTCCTCTATCGTGTTTGAGTACACGACGATGTCGTCGAGGTAGACCACGACGAACCGATCCAGGTAGGGATGAAAGAGCTTGTTCATCAAAGTACAAAAAGTCACAGGAGCATTTGTTAGACCAAAAGGCATAACCATAAACTCATATGCGCCATACCTCGTCACGCATGCCGTCTTAGCCTCGTCGCCCTCCGCAATCCGGACTTGATAATACCCCAAGCGCAGATCAAGTTTGGAGAAGTATCTCGCGCCTCCCAATTGGTCGAACAAGTCCGCTACCAACGGGATGGGATATTTGTTCTTGACGGTTACCTTGTTTAGTGCACGATAGTCGATGCACAAACGAAGGCTTCCATCCTTCTTCTTCTGGAACAGCACCGGTGCACCATACGGGGCCTTTGACGGTCTGATGAATCCCGCGTCCAGCAGTTCCTTGAGTTGCATCTTGAACTCGTCCAGCTCGGGCGGGGCCATGAGATATGGAGCCATGGCGGACGGCTTCGTGCCCGGCTCCAACTCGATGGCATGGTCTACCTCCCTTCGCGGAGGTAGCCTCTTTGGCAACTCCTTTGGCATGACGTCCCCGAACTCCACAAGGACGTCATCAATCTCAGGCGGAAGATCCCCATGCATGGGCGCCTCCTCCGACTTGAGCACAGCAAGGTAAGTCACCTCTCCGTGTCGCATCCCCTTCTTGAGTTGTAATGCGGAGAGAGCCTTCCCCTTCGTAAGCTCGCCTCGTGCAGTTGTCACCATGCACGGAGAGCTCTCCTCCATGATCCCGACGACTCCCAAATGCGGCATTGGGACCGCCTTTGCCGAAGTGGGGAAGTCTATCCCGAGGATCATGTTGAAGTCGTCCAGTGGTGCTGCCGTGAGACTGGTGACACCCGTCCAGTCTCCCACTTGGATCTTCACCCCTTTGGCCACCCCCTGCACGGGGCGTGCCTCATAGTTGACTGCCTTTATCGTGCTTGAGTCTTTTTTCAGCGCCAAACCCAAGCGTCGGACCTCCGCGTCCGAGATAAAGTTGTGGGTTGCCCCCGTGTCGACCATCGCCCAGGTGTTGTGGCCGTTGATCTTCACGTCCACGTACATCAGCTCTCGATTCGGGGTCTTGGATACTACCGCCTTGCTCTTCAAAGCATTCAACAGGCGCAGGGCACCCATGTGAGCCCCCTTCTTAGGCTCCTGGTCCTCGGCCTCCTCGCCTTGGACCGCGTTCACCCTCTTGCCCTTGTTCGGACAGTCCCGTGCGAGGTGATTTCCACCGCACACATATCACTCGATCTTCCGCTCCGTCGAAGGTTTTGCTTGCGGCTTGTCCTTCGACGGGGCTCCCTTTCCGTTGTTCTTCTTCGCTCCCCCACCATTGAACTTGGTGGCGGTCTTTTCCTTGGGCTTTGGGCAATCGCTCCGTCGATACTCCATCAGCTTCTCGGCTGCCGCAACAGCCGTGTTCAGCTCTGACACATCTTGCCTCTGCAATTCTTGTGCCGCCCATAGTTGTAGACCCTCCAGGAATGCGAACAGGCGATCCTCTTCGCCCATACTAGAAATGGTGAGCATCAGGCGGGTGAACTCCACCACATACTCCTTGACGGACCCGGTGTGTTTGAGTTGTCGCAAGCTCCGTCTCGCGACATACTCCACGTTCTTCGGGTAGAATTGAGACTTGATCTCCTTCTTGAGATCCTCCCAAGTCTCGATCTTGCAGAGCCCCTTTTCTATATCGATGCACCTGCGTCGCCACCACAGCATAGCATCATCAGAGAAATATAGGAACGTTGTGTTTACCTTGTCGGTCTCATCCTCGATGCGGACCGCCTTCAGGTAACGCTCGACGTTCCAGATGAAGTTATCCACCTCCTTCGCGTCCCGTACGCCAATGAAGGATTTGGGTTCTGGATACTTCACCCTCTGCGTCGACTCCCTCCTCGGAGTCGGACCACCAGCAATGGCCCTCTCGAGGACCTCCGCCTTGGTTTGTAGCTCTTTGCGTAGTTCAGCAATCTCCGCCTTCGTGGCCTTTCGTTCCTCCTCGAACTCGGCCTGCATCTCGCGGAGATGCTCTCGGAACTCCGTCATAGCCGTGGCAACATCCGCCTCCAAACCCTGGGCGAATTCCTCGTGAGCCATTTGGTTCTGCTCCACTTGATACTCGACGCCCGTCACGCCTTTCTCCAGCATCTCAATCCGGCCAGCCAACTCGCCAAGAGCCCATTCCACCGACGGTTCCTTGCTCTTGCCCTTCCTCGAGGTCTTCGCCTTCTCCTTAGGCGAAGAGGGTTGTGCGGGTTCCTCGTTGATGATGGCTTCGGTCGAAGACATGACGGCGATCGAACCTTTGCTCTGATACCACTTGTCACGGACTTAGTGTTTTTGCTAGCACTTCGTCCCGTGTGGCGCACTGTCTTTCTCCTCAAAGACTCGTGCAAGCCTTTCCAACCCGACTTAGCTAGATCGCTAAGAAAATTAGAATAGTGGAGCAAAGATGGACTCGTAAGGATCTCTTTATTGACTTGGAGAATGCTTAGAATTTTTAGGTGGTGAGGAACAAATGAGAGCCTCCCCCTTTTATAAGTGCTCATAGAGCAATACAAGGAAAGTCCTGGAAGAAATATTCCAAGGATTATTACTTTCTACCATAACTGGAATGGCATATTCCAAGTTTATTCCCTAGCAACATAAAAGGAAACTTCAAAGGCCTTCCAGAAGCTTCTTGGGCCTCCTAGAACGATCTTGGACCTTCCGGAGAGATCCACAATCTTCTAGAGCCTTCCGTCATCTTCTAGAATGTTCTGGAAGCTTCCCGCATAACCTTGGTCCGCGAAAAGGTTATGCAACTGGGCCTCGGACGGGGTGCAACATTTGGGACGTTACACGCGGCTACTCCGGCTGCCCACGACGGAAAAAGGGGGGCAGGGGTTAGGGGGTGGGATCGCGAGGGCGCGCAACGGAAAAGGGACAACAAAGTGGGACGTGGAAAAGAAGACAAAGGGTATTTTAGTCCCAAAAAAATGGTCAAATGGGTTGACCGTCAATAAATGACTGTTTCCGTCAAAAGCGGAAGGTACCTTACATTATAGTAATTGGGTAGGATGCACCTTGAATTAGGATAAAAAAGTGGGTTGCAACTCGAATTTTCTCTTAATATTATCATGTATTACCGGAAGATTTTGTGAGAACAAGTTCCTCTAATAAATGCGACAACAGTTGGTGGGAGAATGAGCCGCAAGCAGGACTAGTATATGTCGAAGGAAGAGCGAGAAAGACGTATATCGATCGATACCGATTCGATACGGTCGACATCAATACAGTTTCGCATCTTCCGATTTGATTTCGACTGTTGGAATTGCTTTTCCTATTTAATTCGAGAAAGAAAAATTAATAAAAAATATCAGTCAACAGTCAACAACATGTGAAAGCATGTAAAAAAAACTATCTATAACTGTAAACCAATAACAAAGATAACTACTATTTTAAGACTAATAAGAAATAACAAAAAAAATACTTAAATTTATTCAAATATATTAAAAAACTAAAATTTTAATAATTATTTGAGTTTCGATACAAAAATAAAATGATACTCTTGATTTGAAATAGTTGATATCGTCAATCACAATACTCGATATCGATACAGTGAACAATGACAAATAATTAATCATCAAAATAATTAATGAGGCAACCTCTATCTCGTTTGTAAGGAATCAAATCTTCCCTCCTATGCATCCGATTGATAGTGACAAATTATAGAATTATATCCATGTTGTCAAATTAAGGATACATAATTAAATAGAGTGCTGCATGCGGCCAGTCTGTTCGTCACATGGCACCGTTCTATTGGCAAATCAACCGACGTGGAATCCATGAATATAGGCAGGGCCAATAGACTTCGGCCACGCAACGGACAGACCAATTCGTCTGCAGACAAAATAGCATTTTTAATCAGATATTAAACTCAAGTGATCTTAGTGGCCAATGACGAAAAGTATAAGGCTGAGAAACTGTTGGATGGCAGACAGTTTTAGAAACAAGCCAAACAAGTCATTCGACACGAGAACACGAGAACACGACCGTTAAAATTACTTTTATTCATATATATGATGTTAGAACAAGTTCTTCGATCATGAGTACTGATCACCCTTCTAGCTTCAAACCCTAATACTCACTGCAACAGCAGACGAACTTCAACTTTTCGCCGCCATCGGGGTTGCGAATGCATCGTGCGACCGCGGCAGGAGCACCGCTTTCTAGCCGGCACAACTCGACGCAGTGTGAATCTTCTTGGCAATCCCAATTATAGAGTGGACAGAATCTTCCTATATATAAACAATAACCAAATTTATAAGCAGACTCACCTCATATGAAAAATAATGGAAGGTATTGCCCTTTTTACGATCACGCTGGACTTCAAAATTTAGGGAAAAAAAATAAAAAGTTATCCCCTCCCCCCCCCCCCCCCCCCCCCCCCCCCCCCCCCCCTCTCTCTCTCACACACACACACACACGCACGCACACACACTTAGACTTTTCTATTTTTAGAAAAGTTTACTAATATATAAAGTTTACTAATGTTAAATTTCTATTTTTAGATTTAATCTTTTCTATTTTTTAGAAACTGCATCAAAATAAAAAATATAATTTTTTTCGGAGTGGTCAAAAAAGTTATTTTTTTTATGTTTGTATAAGACTCCTTGGATCAAGGTTTAAGAGAGTTAACTGAGAGAATGTTAAGTGAGAAAAAATAAAAATTATGCTTAGTTTGAGGGTGAGAATTTATGATGAAGGGTTATAGAGGATTAAGTGAGGTTTGTTTAATCCTCTTTTGTCTATTTTTTTAACCCCCAAATCCGAGGGTTAATGAGAGATTTTTTTTTTTTTTTTTGCTTTCAGCATGCTCCTCCGTAACTTCCTCATTTGTGAGTATATTTTGGCAAATACAATTAAAATTTCAATCAAATTTAATTTTATGAAGTATGTAATAAGAGTATTTTGGTAATTATTATATTTTTATTAACCTCTCTCATTGAAAACTTTCAATCAAAACAAAAGTTATTAAACGCACCTCACT
Source organism: Iris pallida (assembly GCA_029216955.1). Taxonomy (NCBI): domain Eukaryota; kingdom Viridiplantae; phylum Streptophyta; class Magnoliopsida; order Asparagales; family Iridaceae; genus Iris; species Iris pallida. Next base: position 58,883 of record JANAVB010008606.1, on the reverse strand, counting down.
TGACTTTTACTCTAATCCAAACAGGATTATATGTATCGATCTTACTTTTTTCTTGCTTAAACTTTTCTTCACTTAATCCTACTTGACTCTGCTTTTTTTTTTCCCTCAAACCAAACAGATCCTTAGTCTTAGAATGTCAGAAACGGCTCTGACGGCATGTATAACACTATCGGTGATTGCTGTATACTGACCGTACGGTATGTCGGACGGTGCCGGAGCAGGAGCGAGGCCATTTAATGGCTTGTCGACGGACGGTGCCGGAGCTTGCTCCTGGGGGAAAGGGAACGGTGGAGATCGCTCCGGGGCCAACGGAATGTAGGATGATGCCGGAGGGGGAGGAAGAGCGAGGGAGACGAGGAGACAAGCAGTCGCCAAGGTTTTTCTGGTGTCCATTGAGAACTCTTGTGTCAATAAGTTGGGACGTGCGTGTCCACGTTATAAAAGCCACGGAATTAAGTGTGCTGGTGGCATTACGGAATAGAACGTCGCACTTTCTTTCCCCCGACATCCTGACAAATATTTATGTGAGCCCAGGAATCAAACATTCGGTGCCTCTCGCATAAAAAGAATGAACATAGCAGCTCACAAGTTTTACTCGACTGGACTGGACTGGGCTTGATAAAGCTCGGTTAGTGAATTGGTGAACAAGCTACTTCGTAAAGCTTGACAACTAATCAGTTGGATTTTTTAGGGATTTTTTTTATAGCAAATACCTCTATTTAAAGTATAGAAACTAACATATACCTTTTTTTTAAATAAAAAAAACTAACAAATATTTCCATTCTTTGTACAAAATATTTAAAAAATTAAGATATATTCCTAACTTTTAACATAAATTTTGACTGTTCTACATTAAAAAATGGGAGCATTTACTAGTTTTTTTTAGTGGAGATATATCATAGTTTCTATATTTTGAATTGGAACATTTGCTAAAATATTCCATCTTTTTACTCTAACTCCACACGATTTGATTTTGGCCAGGTTCAGTCTTACGGGAACAAATCCGTAATATATCAATCACCATGGTATCATTAATCGACAATCTAAGTACATGCAGGGACGGATCCAGAAATGTTGGGCTCGAGTATGTTGGGGGTGGGCTATATGTAAGCAAACTCTCATAAAAAAAAATCAAAAACAAAAACCTATATGAAAAAACAAATAAAATTTTTTTTGGGGGATGGGCTCCAGCCCAGTCCATCTCCTACCTAAATCCGCCCCTGAGTACATGTACTACCACGCGAGTGTTGATACCGATCGACACCGACGGTCGACTCGAATGAACGATAACGATCAACCATCTAATAACACTATTATACTATAATAAACTGGGAATTGCTGAGAAACCCAATTTCGGGGTTGATTTTTATGAAAAATCCACCCGCATGATGGGTTTTATGAAATGCCCAGAATTACATATTTTCACGTTAAGTATTCCAAGGTTCCATTTAGATGTTCTGTATTTACAAAATTAATACCATAACTACCCCTCCGCACAAACTCAGATTTGGATTGCGATTTTCGTCCTCTTCTTCTTCTTCTTCTTCACGAGAGATCTGAATTTCATTGCTCTCATCTTCAGCAGAGATCGTGTAACACCCTGTTTTCTGAAATTGGAAATTTTTGAAAATTTATTATTTCTATTATTTATTAGTGGTATTCTAGTCATGGTATGATTTTCTGGTGGTTTTAGTTGAGTTAAACCATTTTCTAAAGTCATGCTAAGTCATGACTTATGACTGTGTGATTTTGGTTAGTATAACTTAGTGTAAACCCTAGTTTTCTCTAACCTAGAAGTTGCCATGACCATGAGAGCTTAGCAATAGGCTTAGAACACCAAATTAGTGATTTTTAGCCTAAAGGGTATTTTGGTAATTTTCTAGAATTTATTTAGAATTATTTGGATATATGTGTTTTTATTATTGTTTAATTGTTGTTAAGTGTCATGTTAGTCCCTAACCTAGTTTAGCACTAATTTAGAGGTTGGCTACTAACCTAGAATGATTAGGGGAAAGATATTTACATTGGGTAAAGGAGGATAAATATCTAGATATTACATTTTAGATATTTTGCTTGAATCACTCAAAAGATCAAGCCTTTAGCACCTAAAGTCTTTGCCTTCTCCATGAAGCAAGCCCAAGGACACCCCCCCCCCCTAGTCTTGGCCGGCCATAGGGCACCCCCCTAGCCCTACACCATCCTATATTAACCCAATGTATCATTCATGAAGAATTTTACATGAATTTTAACATAGAAAAATCCCATTTCTTCAAACCTTGATAACTTCCTCAAATTTGAACCAAATTCACTCTAGTCTTTTGCATTGGACTCCCCTACACTAGAGGGTACTAGTTAGGGCCTGCTATCAAGGAATTTGGAAGCTTTTGGGCATCACCAAGTGGAAGAACACCCCCCCTACTTGGGTGTTTTCTTGATTTTTCACCAAATAGGTAAATGTCCATAAACCATGTTAATTTTGTGTTTTCGCTTCATATTTGCATGCATCTAGGTACTAGGGTACTGTAGGACAAATTTGGTGAAGGTTTGAGTTGGTTTGGTGTCCGTATCGGACACGTATCCTAGACTAGGAAACTGTGTTTGTTGAAATGCCACAAAGAACTGGTTTTTATTAAAATGTGAAACAAAATATGTTTTTGGGTAGCCCTAGACACCTAGGTCACAACCCCACTTGACTGAACACGACACGGTGTCTTTTTCGTGTCGAAAATCGACTTGGACACACTGCCAGGACACAGCACAGTGCATACTTTAATGCCCTGCTACCTCACCTCTCGTACTCACTGTACAGTGCACTAGGACACGAGATTTTTGACACGGACACGGGGGCAATGTCTGCGAACATGCCCCCAAAATTTGGTGTCGTCTCGTGTCGTGTCGAGTGAAAAAACTCACTCGCACTGGACACGGGCTGTCAGTGCACACGCGCGCAAGGGCAACTTCGAGCGTGTCGTGTCGTGCGGACACGACACTTGGGTGCCTCGTAATGACACCATCGTGTAGCCCTTCATGTGGCGTACACGTGGACACGAGAACGTGGTGCGTCGTGTCCTGTGACACGAGCACGAGGCACGTGACTCACCGCACGACGCTGTCTGAAACAGTGTGTAACAGTCGAGTTTCCTCGACTGATACGTGTCTCGTGTCGACTCTGTGAGACACGTGGACACCGTACAGACACACTGACACATACCCCTAGACCTACCCTACCTACTGACACGAGCACGAGACACAATATCACGTGTGTCGTGTCCTAGAGCTAAGTGCACGCGTGCACGACGCTGTGACACTGTGATTTACCCGTTTGGGTTCTTTTGTGTTTGGACACGTTGTGTCGTGTCGTGGTGCAGTATCAGGGACCCTAGACACTAGAGGACACCTAGGGGCTTAGTTACCAACCCTTTGATTTGGGTCTTAGCTCGATTTGTAGAAGAAATTAGGTTTACCTAGTTATCGAGTAACAGTGCACAGTTTTCAGTTTTGGGATTTTTCCCAGTTTTCAGAAATGAATTTCAAACTTATTTTTGATCTGATATATACATATATTTATATGTTTTTAGTATATAATTATGTAGTATATATGTATGTGTGAGTGTGGGTGAATTTTGAGGGTATTTGGGTGAGTGAATAGGTAGTTGTGATGTATATACATATATGTATATATATTCCTCTGTGTGTGTGTGTTTTGGACTGGAATTTGGTTCCAGGAACCTGGAATTCCCCCCCTGCTGTTCAGCAGTATCATTTCTCTCTCTCACTGCCTCACTCTCTCTCTCATTATGTCTCTCTCTTTCCCTTTGTCTCTCTCTCTCTATATATATATAGTATATATATGAGTTATATATATATAGGTATATATATATATACATATTGATATATATATATATATATTTGTATTAGTTTTCCTATAGTGATGTTATATAAATATGTGTATGTGAGTTGTATAGTATATAGTAAATCCTATTTTGGTATATGGGTAGATAGAGTATATATATATATATATATATATATATATATATATATATATATATATATATATATATATATATATATATATATATATATATATATATATATATGTATAACTTCTAGTTATAGGTGGTATAGAAACCTATAACCAATGACCTATGACTATGGCCTATGGCCAAGGTTATTGGCCTATGGTTTGGGGCTAGCCCTAATGGCCCAAAACCCAACTTATTGACCCTTGTTGACTAAGGGTTGACCAAAGTCAACCTTAGGTCAAAGTTGACCTAATTGACCTAGATTTGACTAGGATTAACCTAAAATGACTAGTTTAACTAGTCTGACCTAATTACCTTACTGACTGGTCTTTGTTTGACCAATACCTTAGTTGGTCTAAGTTTGACCTAGACTTGTCCCAGATTGATCATGTTGACTAGTATTTGACTTGTTTGACCTTGTTTGACTCTGTTTGACTTAGTTTGATTCCCTGTGATCTAGTATGACTTCCTGTGACCTAGTTTGACTATTAGAGTTGACCCAGAGTTGACTTTTGACCAGATTGACCTAAAATCATGTAGTATGCATTGTACACTTTATTTTTACCATTGTGGATACATTGTGACTTGTATTGCTCTGATTAGGAGCCATACACCTCTCCTTAGACAGTATATCTTCTTCAGACATTCAGTTATCAGGCGAGTACATTCTCTGACCGTTTCATACTCGTTCAGGCTTTACTTCTCGCTCTAGATTACTTTACTTGATGCTGTCACGTTGGTAACACGGATTGGTACTATATGGATCTTTACATGAGATGTTATCCCCCTCGGGAGCATCGGGTACTTCATGTTATGTGTGTTTCACTATCATCATGTACTCCTATGCTTCCATTATTCATGTGCACTCATGTGATCATGTACTCTCATGTTTACTGAGCCCTCATGTATACTATCATGTGCACCCTTTCATGGGCCCCATGTGATATCATGTACAATAACGTAACTTGTATAGATCCTTGTGTATTGATTGGGGTAACGGGGGAGTAGAAGTGGACATGTGAATAATTTCAAAGTAGTGTAATCATGTGCAAACTCAGTAGTATAATTATGTATAAATTCTAGTCATTCACATGCCTATCTTGTGCTCTATATCACTAGTCACTACAGTTCTCTATATACAGTAGATATTTCATTACAGCTATCTCTTTTACAGCGTATATTTCCTTTCAGCAGTTCATGTATCTTACTCTATTGTCTGTATCGTATTTCCTAACCTGATATGCACTGCGTGAGATGTATTGTGCTCGTTCCTGTCCTGATTGGACCTGTTGAAAATATTACAGAGGATGAGGATGAGGCCTGGTGTCTACCTATTATGGAGCAGGACTAGATGATACTTATGTTGTGGACCCTCAGCAGGATCCACCTGCAGCTGAGGATGTTGTTCCAGTAGTCTAGGCTAGTTTAGCTAGACAGTCTTTCGGTATTATCTTTTTGTCTCACATCTGAGTTGTATTTTGAGATGTTGAGGTATATAGACTCTTAGACTTGTTGTATCATGAGTTGACATTCTGGATATTATGTTGTACTAGACACTTAGACTTTTTCATCTATACTATGGTTCTTTTTGAGTTACTATCTATTTATCTGTTCTTCATTCTTCTACCTTAGATGTGATTGAGACAGCATGTTGTGATGTTACCTCCATTCGGAGAGTATAAACTGTACATGTACTTTTATATTGTTAGATGATTGACCTAGGACAGCGTTCTACCGCCGACACTGCGGCGTAGGCTGGGCGTTGTTACGTTCTCGTGCCCTTACTCTAGGGTGCGGGTCGTGACAGATCGCAAAGATCGTTCGTAGTTCACCGTGCTTTCTTTTTAGTTGAACTCCGATCATCGCTTATCTCATTCTTCTTCTTCTTCTTTTCCGACAATTAGGTCAATTATGGAGAGAAGATCTTCTTCTTTTCCATAAGAGTTAGCATCGTTTTGAAAGAAGAACGAAAACTCTTGAATCTTTATTCATGTCAAATTTCTTTTCACAAAACAAAAAAAATAAAAAATTAGGTTTTTTTTCAACTGTTCTCCGTCGATATAACACGAAGAATAGTCATTCTCCTGCATTTTAACAAGAAGAATGTCATTCTCCGTGTTGAATGTCATTCTCCGTGTTACTAACACGGAGAATGGCATTCTCCGTGTTTCTAACACGGAGAATGGCCATTCTCCTATGTTTTAACATTTGAATGACCATTCTCCGTGTAATTTAGCACGGAGAATGGCTATTCTCCGTGTAATTTAGAACGGAGAATGCCATTCTCCGTACTAAATTACACGGAGAATGGTCATTCTCCTACGTTTTAACATTGGGAATGACCATTCTCCGTGTAAATTAACACGGAGAATGTCATTCTCCGTATAAATTAATACGGAGAATGCCATTCTCCGTTTTATTTAACACGGAGAATGACATTCTCCGTGTTTCTAACACGAAGAATGGGCATTCTCCTGCGTTTTAACACTGAAATGACCATTTTTCGTGCTAAATTACACGGAGAATGGCCATTCTCCGTTTTATTTAACATGGAGAATGGCATTCTCCGTTTTATTTATAACACGGAGAATGGTCATTCTCCTGCGTTCTAACATTGGAATGACCATTCTTCGTGCTAAATTACACGGAGAATGGCATTCTCCGTGTAAATTAAGACGGAGAATGGTCATTCTCCATGTCATGTAGCACGGAGAATGGCCATTCTCCGTGTAAATTAAGACGGAGAATGCCACTCTCCGTATTACTAACACAGAGAATGGCCATTCTCCGTGTAAATTAAGACGGAGAATGCCATTCTCCGTGTTACTAACACGGAGAATGGCCACCCTCATGCGAAATTAACATTCTTCGTGTTCTAACACGGAGAATGGCCATTCTCCTGCATTTTTTGATCAGTTAAAACTTTGGAGGGCCATAACTTTTGACTGGGAGGTCGAAACGAGGCCCGGTTTGTCGCAAAATGAGCGTATCTTCGAGGAGCTTGAGATTAACCGCTTCTCCGTTAGACGGCCTTTCAAAATTTTAGAATCGCAAAAAAAATGATGTTTGGACCTCCGTTTTAGCACTTTTGCCGTTTGTCTCGGCCTTTCCGAAATTTTTCGACGAGTTTTTGAAGATTTTTGAGGAGAAAACCTAGATTCGAAAGTGAGCAGCGTATGAAAGAAGATGAAGTATCGAAACATTTTTTTAAGAGTAGTTTCGTGGGTGTTTTCAATAAATTGGAAGGAAAGGCAAAACGGTCATTCGGAACCCTCTTTATATATTTTTTCCTAATTCTGGGCACGCGATGAAATGTTATTGCGCGGTGGATTTTTCATAAACTTTTTTGTTTTTTGGGCATTTCATAAATTTTCCCTATAATAAATATGGTATAATATAAACTAAAAACAATGGTTAAGGTATAATTTCATGGCTCGTATTTGGTGAAGAGCCGACGTAGTGGATACGAATGTGTCGGATACAAAAAATTCCAAATACGTAAAGCGAACATATGACTCTGAATGCTGCAAAAAATATGTCCATGAGTCCAGGATGTCATGGATGGTGAAGAAAAAGTATCCATAAGCCTAATTTGACGCATATGAGCCAAACCATAATTTAGGATACGAATTGGCGTCTACAGGCGGGCCCATATGGTATCCAAAAGAATCCAAATCTGTGAGTTTCTAAATTTAGAAAGTTATATGTCAAACTAAGCTAAAATAATCACACACAAATTATCGGTGGTGTCATATTTGGAATCCGATGGCCGGGGAGTTTCAAACACGAAATATCAGTTTCGAGCGTGAGAAATTAGGCCTAGGCTTCGATCTATCAAACGATATACTTTAGCTACCAACATCTAAAGGGACTGAGAGAAATATACGAGCAGTGGAGAAGTGAAGTTCACCCTTCGAAACTAAAATCAGAAAAGAAAATTTAAACACCCGACCTTGGGATGAATTTTGACCGAGCAAATAAAATAAATTATGGATGAAAATTGAGATGACCATAGTGCTGTATACTAGCTATGGAGAATGCCGCAAAAGAAACGAACTTTCAATCGGACAGTCGGATGGCGAGCAGAAGAAGTGTTGGGAATCGGATACGCCCTCCTGCGCTTTGATACCGTGTCTGAGACGTTACCGCAGTAAAAACTTAGACCAACCCACCTGAATAATCAAGCCCCGTCTAACGGACACCAAGCACAGATAAAGACAAGTATATGGTGGTGACTACGTCACCTGGACAAATCACAATATCTATAACTCAGATAAAATTACAAGATTGACAAAAACTAATGTTGAACCCTTTGCCCTAATAGGTTCAACCCCATCACCACACTCAAGAAAAAAAGAAAGAGATTACAATTGAAATCGCTCACCAACCCGTAGCAATCTCCATAACTGAAGTTGACGACCCCTCGATTAGATCTATTCTTCCTTCTGTTTTGGATTGCGAAGTCCTAAGAGCAAAGTGCGAAACTTTCTCTTAGATTTCCTGTGTACGAGCACCTCGAATCTCAAATCTTGTGCTGTACTTTGTGCCTCCACTTTCACCCCATATATATAGGATGAGAAAAATCTATTTTATGTTATAATAGGATTTCTTAAATAGAAAGCTCTCAAATAAGAATCCTACTACACCTAAAATAGCCCATCAACATCCTATTTTAGATTATAAAATGATCTCTTAAATAGGAAGCCCTCAAATAAGAACCATATTATATCTAAAATAGCCCAGCACTGATTATGGACATCCAAATCAAATTAAATCAAATATTTAATCATATTTGGACTACATAAATATGCTATTACCAAATTCGGACTGGACTCCAACAATCTCCCCCTTCAGTCTGATGAGAGGGTGTTGACCCCATGGCCCATCAACTGGACTCCATGCCTGTCGTCATGCGACAAAGTTCCTGCTCCCTCATGCCACTAATCTTCGATCTCCCGAGCTGCTTTGCATCTTCCTTCGTCTCCAGCTCCTCGATCGTCACGTCGACGCTAGCTGCCATGCAGAGCACCTCATGCACTACTGGGATCCTGCCGATATCAATAACACGATCAAGACCGAAGTCCTTGACGATCAGCCTCACCGTAAGTCTCGGCTGCCTGTCCCCGACTTCTGTCTTCCACCGAAAAGTGTTAACGTTCCGACGAGCTTCTTCATCCTTGGCTGGCCCAACCAAGCAGACGGTATGGTCCTCCTGAGGTTCGAACTCTTGAACCTGCCCACTTTCGTGTCTGAACTTGAAGCTTCTCTATACACATACATCCTCGAGCAGAACATCATGCACTGTGCATGCCGTCGATGACCCACAGCTCTCCCTGAACTGTGTGAATGATGATGCTTCCGCCTCAGATTGAGTTTGCTGCAAACCTTGATCTCCTTTCTGGCTTCGAACTGCTGAAATCGATGTCGCTCCATGAAGCTTTGGCAAACCACCCGTCGCAAAAATCGGATCTGTAGAGCAACCCCCACCTGGAGACCGACTGGCTGTCATGGGACCGACAGACTAACCCTCAATCTTTGACTCACCACCATCCGTCGCTTTGTCTCAATGAACCGAATCCTTTGTATCCCTCAAAGCACCTAGAAGCCCCTCCTCAGTAAGTTCTCGATGAACTACCTCTTGTCGAGCACCCCTCGAGTCTCCATCCGGTGTCTGTGGCCTACCTGTACAGCTCAGCGGCTTGAGCCTGTATATGCCACAACACAAATCTTCCCGAGCCAGCTGTTGGGAACCCTTCGCAAGCATCCAATCTTTGTCCCATAACAGACTGCGACAACCATCATCTGTCAGCCTCCCTACTGAAATCAAGTTGTAGCGCAAACTCGGTACATGGCGCACACCCTTGAGAATGAGCTTCTCACCGAGCTCCGTTATCAAGTGCACATTACCGATGCCTACAACTGCAGTCGTCCCCTTGTCGCCCATCTTCACACGTCCAAACCTGTCGCTGCGATATGACATGAAGATCCTCCTATGTGGAGTGGCGTGATACGACGCCCCCGTGTCTATGACCCAGTCGCCGTCATGACACACGCCACAAGGTTCCTCTGCGTCGATTGCTGCAATGATGATATCTCTCATTGCTGTGAGATCCTCCTGATCGTCCTTGCCTTTTGCCTTCTCAGCTTTGAGCTTCATGCAGTTCCTCTTGATATGACCCCTTTCGCCATAGTGATAGCAGCCCTCCTTGCGATCCACAATCGCAAGATTCCGAGAACTCCCCCTTGTCCTCGTCTGTGAATTGGGTCTTCCTTTCCCGTAGGAAGTCACCAGAGCGGACTCCTGCGACGATTCCACTTGCTTGTATCGGACCTTCTCATTCAACAAGCTACTTTTGACTGCCCATCGTGACAACTCCATCAGACACGGAGTTGCTCATCGACACCACCAACGTCTTCCAGCTTTCCGGCAGAGAACTCAAGAGCAGTAGGGCGTGAAGCTCATCATCAATCACCAACTTCATCGTAAAAACTGATTGATGATACCCTGAACCTCGTTCAGATGTTGTGCCACTTGGGCACCCTCCGTGTACTTCGAGTTGACGAGTTGGCGAATAAGAAACGTTTTGTTGCCAGCCGTCTTCCTTTCGTACAGCGAATGCAGCTTCTCCCACAATGCTTTTGCTGAACTCTCCATGGATACGTGGTGAAACACCGAATCATCCAACTATTGGCGGATGAATCCAACGGCCTTCCGATCCAGTCGTTTCCAGTCTTCAGCAGCTTTGTCCATTGGCTTTGCGTTGTCGCCCTCCAACGGACCATGCAAGTCCTTGCACCAGAGTAGATCCTCCATCCTTGGCTTCCAAATCGTCCAGTTTTCCCTGTGAGGGTGATCATACGAGTGTTCATCTGCTCCGTAGATATGGTTGCCAGAACCTCCAAAGTTCTGATAGCAGATGTTGAGAATCGGATACGCCCTCCTGCGCTCCGATACCGTGTCTAAGACGTTGCCGCAGCGCAAACTTAGGCCAATCCACCTGAAATAACCAACCCCCGTCTAACGGACTCAAAGCACAGATAAAAACAAGTATATGGCTGTGACTACGTCACCTGGACAAATTTCAATCTCTTTAACTCAGATAAAATTACAAGATTGACAAAAACTAATGTTGAACTCTTTGCCCTAATAGGTTCAACTCCCTCACCACACTCAAGAAAAAAAGAAAGAGATTACAATTGAAATCGCTCACCAACCCGTAGCAATCTCCCTAACCGAAGTTGACGACCCCTCGATTAGATCTATTCTTCCTTTTGTCTTGGATGGCGAAGTCCTAAGAGCAAAGTGCGAAACTTTATCTTAGATTTTCTGTGGACGAGCACCTCGAATCTTAAATTTTGTGCTGTACTTTGTGCCTCCACCCTCACTCCATATATATAGGATGAGAAAAATCTATTTTAGGTTATAATAGGATTTCTTAAATATGAATCTCTCAAATAAGAATCCGACTATACCTAAAATAGTCCATCAACATCCTATTTTAGATTATAATAGGATCTCTTAAATATGAAGCCCTCAAATAAGAATCATATTATATCTGAAATAGCCCAGCACTAATTATGGACATCCAAATCAAATTAAATTAAATATTTAATCAGATTTTGACTCAATAAATATGCTATTACCAAATTCAGACTGAACTCCAACAATAAGTACGAAGTTGCTGACCCGATTCAGCCCAATCAGAATGAAATTACAGTTTTTATGGCTGTTGTTTTGAGGAAGAAATGTTGTCTTGAGGAAGAAATGAGAGTAGGTGGTTTGAAATGAGAGTTGGTTGTTTGAAAAGAGCTTAATTAGAGGTGATTAGTTAGTTATAGTTTATTAGGACGTTAATAATTAGTTAATTAAGAAGAGTTGAAAGAGAGATTAGGGAGATATATTAGATATTGACATAGTTTGCAGTAGCGGTCGACATTGATCTGACACAGACAATACCGACCGATATCAATACTGAAACCAAGCATCGAAAATGTCCAACGAAAACAACAGTGAAGATAGTGAAGATGATGAAAGAGACTCTTTTCAATAGTTCATTCTTCAAAACACAATAATCTGTATTTTAGACTTATTTTAATTCACGGATTAATATACTGTATTTTGGACTTATTTATCCGTGAATAGTAAATGATCTCAATACATTCGTATCTTAAGTGGTGATGTAGGCTGAGACTGCGGAAATTCCCGGTCAGAATATCTGAATATGCACAGAAACGTGACAGTGTGTGTAAAATATGGACCCAAATTATAAAATCACTGTGATTATGTAATGGTAGCAGCAATGTGCTTTTGACTCCACCCTACCCCCCAGCTTTGTTCAGTTTATTGTTCTCGACTCACATTTGTTAACAATATTAAAAAAAACGTTAGTAAGACTCAACTAAACTTTTACATTTCTCAGAAGCAAAGCCCGCTCAGTGGGTAGAGCGCAAGGCTCTTAACCTTGTGGTCGTGGGTTCGAGCCCCACGGTGGGCGAATTTTTGTGTGTTGGTCGAACATTTTTTTTCAGTCACAGAACAAAATTTCAATTTTCCTTGTACCACTCAAATCATGAAAAGAAAAAAACATTGTAATCAGCTACACAGCCATAAAATTGCAACGGTGAAATGTTCTCCTGTTTTCAAAACTTTTTGCAAGAACGGAAACGGACTATTTACACTGATCCCCTTATTTCATGAGTATTATTGGGACTATTTCCATTCCGAAAATAATTACATGGGCTATCTCTCTCATTATAAATTTTATTAAATATAGGAATGGTCAGTGTTATTAGTTTCTATAGAAAATAAAAATATAGGAAGGGTTCGTGTAATTAATTTCAAATTAGGAATGGTTTGTGTAATAAGTATAAAAATATAGGAACAGTTAATTCAATTAACCCAACGGAAAACCTCTTTGTCGTTGATTTCTAATGAGCCTTTCTACAAACCTTCAAATTTGGAAAATATAGCAACGTTTCTTTTAATGTTGGATAAACCCCGGTCAATTATTAGGTGCCATTATTTTTCATATTGATAGAGTTCTTGCAACAAATGTTAGTTTTTAGGTTCTATCGATACCGATCCGATAAGGTGCCATTATCCTTTAGAATAAAAATATTATGTCTTAACAACAAATGTTAGTTTTTAGTTTCGATCTATACCAATCCGATAAGGCCGATATTGATACATATGGTATGTCCTAATATGATATTGACCGATTCCAACATTGTGGGGTTTCTTTTAAATTAATTTGGCAAAAAAAAATTTAGCGAACAATGTACAAAAGCATACTAAAGTTGTAAAAGCATATAAAAGGTGAAAAAAAAAAAACTTTTGCAGATGAACCAATCAGTAAGAGTGACTATTATTTACTTCAATTTCAAAAATACTAAAAAAAAAACTTAGAATTGTTTCTAGATAATTTTTTTTAAAATCTAAAAATCTAATCATTTATTAATAATAATTTATTTTTTGATACTTGGATCCAAAACTAGTGATATTGCCGATACCATCGATCTCGATACAGTAAACCTTGAATTTAGTTTAATAGCAAAATGTTCTAACTTACATTATTTCCAATATTGACATTCCTTTATCCTTTTGGATAAAAAGACACGTCTTAACTACAAATGTTAGTATTTCAGTTTAATATCAAAATGGATCAATCTGTGTCTTGAGTTTGCAAGGGTGTACAAAATAATTAGGTACATGCACAAGTCCCCTGTATTTGAAATAAATTAGACGTGTTAGTATAGCACAATGTAGTTTAATAAACAAGTTCTCTTGCTGGAGGCTCTTTTGGATATAATTTTTGTATTCTAGGACGTTAGAGATATGTAGTCTACAAAATTCAATTATTTTATTTTTCATGTTTGGTTCACAAATGAATAAGAATCTTAATTTGTTTAAATTTTAAAAAATATCCTTTCATTAATTTCATGATACTACTATTACCATTCACATGTTTGGAATAGAAATTGTAATTTTGAAAATAAATAGAGGATATTTGTGTCCAAACAAAATACTCAAACAACATATGCCCTCGTATTCCTCCTAATTTTCAATCCAAAACATACCAAACATGGATAAAAAAAATTCAAAATCCATTCCCAAGCATCCAAAACTTGAACCAACCGTCCCTAAAGGATTTCATATCTCAAGCATCAGTAATTAGCAAGCTTCTTGAGTTCCACTTAAAATTTCCAACTACTGTTATTCATAAGCTACATGATGTTCTTAACGGATGGATAGCAGCAACTGCTAAAAAGCACTCAGCAACCTCCTAAGCTAAATTGACAAAGAGAGAAGCTCATAAAATCGACACAGAAACTCTTAAATCCAGCACCACTTCATCCCTCGTATCCCTCAAGCAGCGGCGCCTTCAAGAAGTGCCTGATCAAAATGCCACACCCCTGCAAAAAATGCACGAAACAAAAGGTTAGGAACCTGTAAAACTAATGGAACTCTTTATATCAAGTCTTACCGTGTCCCTTGCCGACCCTTCTCAACTGGGCAACATACTCAGAAATCTTCTTTATAGCTTCAACCTGATTTTTGCAAAACAACCAAAACAAGGCAGAAATTTTAAGTAGGGCTATATAACTTCGATTTAGTGTAATTAATATAATCTATAACTAAGCTGGATACAATCTTGTATTGCCTCAAAATTATCAGGGTATAGGAATGGATTTCTGTCACTCAAAACATCTAATGGCGTAAGAGATCATTCATCAATCTATAACTTCGATTTGGTGTAATTAGTATAATCTATAACTAAGCTGGATAAATCATAATCTATAACTAAGCTGGATATAATCTTGTATTGCCTCAAAAATATTAGAGGTATAGGAACCGATTTCTGTTACTTGAAACATCCAATGGTACATCTAATGGCGAAAGAGATCATTCATCAATTAGTAAAACTTCTAAACTGTGGGGGGTATTTATTCGACTTAATACTTTGATGGTTCATGGAACCAAATGCTAGCTGGACATGAAGGACAAGAGGCGTCACCTGTTCTCCAAGGAACTCAGTCTCCACAAAGTCGGCAAGCTGAGGATCATTGCTTTCTACTGCAACCTGTTCACACGAAATACAGTCACTTGTCATATATAGCTCGATAGTCATGCAATCATCCAACAGGGACTGTTGTCATACACAGCTGAATACTAAGAGGGACTTACGCTGTGTAAATTAAGCAGCTTCTCATTTGTCAGTTTCTCAAGAGCCAGAGCCAGCTCCATTGCTGAACAAAGAACGGTAAGAGAAATTACTAACTAGCAGGCTTTCATTTAATCCAACCATGAAGAAACAGAACAAAGTTCTTTAGAAAATCAATCAAGAACCCCAAAACATATCAGCTGGGCAATATGCCACTCTAAAGTAACTTCTATACCATCATCATGATCATCCAAACCTCTTCCATCAGAAGGGGTCGGCTATGGAGTATGAGAGCGCTCCATAAAAGAATTTAGAAATACTGTAGGACCAACTGTCTCAACCTAACAACAACCCACTATATTGGTTCCAAATACCTAGCCAAGGTAGCTACTGAGCATGAGAGGGCCAGCTATAAAACCTAGACGAACAGCTGGCAGGAGGTTGGCCTACCAACCTACCTTTTGTTAAAAGCGGCTATATATGCAATCAACTCATTCATATATTGACAATTATGTATGTTTAACAATTACTAAACATATAATATATTGCAGACAGATTTATATAGATATAGAAGACAAACAATTGAGCCCAATGAAACTCACCATATAGTGCATCTCCTTTCTCTGCGTGATCATACTCAGTTAAAGGAACCATGATAGATTGAAGCTTCACCCTACCTCCGCGTTTGTTCTATTTCACCAGTTGACATCAAGATTTCAGCTAGCAAAACAATTGCATTTACAAGAGAAGACACGACTGATTCTCGTGGTAACTACCTGGTATTCCATTAACTTTTCTGCGTGTCCTCGCTCCTCCTCGCTCGATTCCTTGAAGAATCTAAATTTGTACCAAACCACATTAGATCTCAACAGTATGAAAAGGAAAAGCAAAGAGAATGATGAACTGTTTCCACTTACTTGGCCATGCCTTTTAGTGCGACGTTATCACGGTCGAAGTATGCATACATGGCATGATAAGCATATGAAACGTTGTACTCGACGCTGAAAATTAGGGCAGAATCAGTCTCATGGGTAGGAGAGAAACATACGGAACAAGTTTGAAAACAAGATCCTTGTCAACCAGAGCAACAATAATTAGGAACTTATATTTTCCGTAAGTGGAAATTCTCTGGACAAAACCAGAGCATAGTTTCAAAACCGAATGCAAGACAGCAAAGTTATTGGACGAAAACCTAATTACCAAAAGAATTAGGGAGAAAAACGGACACTCTGAAAATCAGTGCCTGTGTCTGTGATGCATCGTGTCGGACATGTATCGGAGACGACAAGGACACACCAAAACACACTAGACAAGCCAAAACAAATGACGTATCCGTGTCATTGATTAGTATTTGTGCCAGTGCTACATAGATTTTAGATCTAAAATCATTAAGAGTCTGCTTGGTAATGGTGTTTTCACCGGTTATGGGGTGCTTTTGAACCAACCATTTATGAAAACCCCTGCTTGTTAATTTTTTTGAGGCACTGGTTTTGGTCGGCTAAAAAACCTTCCAAAACCGGTATAATGTAATTTTGGGTAGCTTTATAAACACCCTAAATCGGTGGATTTTGAGAGATCTTATTATTTTATTCCATTTATATCATCACCAAAAATATATAATTATAACTACTAATACCCTTCCCTATTTAATTTTATTCGTGTAAAAAACTTTCAGAACCGCTCGTTAGGGAGTTACCAAGCATGGGTTGGACTGGTTTAAAAGCCGCTACTTAAAAACCACCAAAAACCAGATCCCTCGTAACCGTTCATAACCGGTACTCTAAAAACACCTCATAATCGCTACCTCTACAATTGCCAAGCATACCCTAAGGGTATACTTGGTAACGGTGTTTACATCTGTTTTGGGGTGTTTTAGAACCGACCGTTTATGAAAACCAATGTTTGTTAATTTTTTGAGGCACTAGTTTTTTGTCAGCTCAAAATCTCCCAAAATCGGTGTAATGTAATTTTGGATGGATTTATAAACACCCCAAATCGATGGATTTTGAGAGATTTTATTATTTTATTACATACTCACCAAAAAATATAATTATAACGGTTAATACTCTGTCATATTGTTCTTTCTCGTCTGTGTTTCTCTTCTACTTCCTCGTTTATCTTCTACTTCTTCCAAATTATGACTACTTTCCCCGATAAGTTTTTATTATTTCTCTCCTACTTTCAACCAAAACCTTCTATTATCTCATGTGTTTCAATTATTTTGAACAAATATGGACTTCTACCTCCTAATAAGGCGTGGACTGCAGTTCCTGCACTCGGGACCGTTTTGTTTATATATGGACATGTAGGTAATTTTATCCGTGTAAACAACTTTCAGAACCACTCGTTAATGAATTAACAACCATGGATTGGACAAGTTTAAAAGCCGCTACTTAAAACAACACAAAATCGAACCCCTCATAACCGCTCATAACCGATACTCTAAACATACCTCATAACCGCTACCCCTACAATTGCCAAGCAGACCATAAATCAACAAAAATAACCCCAACATAAAGAAGCCATTTTTTTTGCAATATGTGACATTTGAGCACTTGTACACAATACCACACGAAAGAGATTTTTATGCCATAGCCGAAACCCCGTAGTATATGCTATAGAACCCTAACTTCACAAAAATGACGACGAATATCATAAACATAAAAATGAGATCTTTCTGCAAATAACCAATAATCTGTTAGTTCCGGTTACATATGAAGAATTGACCCGAAGTTCCTACAAGAAGAAATAGAAGAATAAAACTCTTATTGGGGTGATGACGATCACCGTTGCTCAAAACAAAATTCATTTTTTTTCTGTATGTCTGCACCCAGGAACCAGCAGCAAGCTGAAGTTACCTTCTGGAATGCTCGTTTATCACCATCGAAAATTGGACAAATACTCGGACAAAAATTCGCGGCTTCACTGTTGTTGCAAATTCTCCTCTCGTTGCATATATTCTCAAGTGTATTTGCCAAGAGCAAAACCGAGAGAATATATAGGAGAGCCAAGCCCCCCTAGTAGGCATAACCACCAATGATGGACAGTTAGTTAATCAAGGTGATAACTCCCCATTAAGTTGGTTACATTAGTACCTCACACTAATTGGGCAGTTACGAAAGTTATGAAGATGAAACGCTCATGAAGCAGCAGCCACGCTGGAACACAGTTCCAGCAGGAGCAACAGCTATACTGGAACCCAATTCCAGCAGGAACATGGGCCACACTGGAACTCAATTAAAATGCCCAATCAAAGTGCCACTTTGCGCCCGTGCCCCATCCGCTAGGCCCTTTCCGGGCCTAGCTCTTAAATGAAATTAGTAAGAAATAGGTGACAAAAAACAATGTTTCTTAAAGGATTTGAACATGGAGCCCATTTTTGTTCATCCATTAAAACTAGGATGTTTATTCACCCTCCAAGAAAAAATTGGCGTTTCAAATCCATTCAACATAAACCACTTTGGAAGTAGTTTTGTAAACATTCAAAGTGGTTTTGACTAAAGGATTTGACACGTGTCAGTCCTTTATTTGAGGGTGAACAAATACCCTAGTTTTGATGGGTGAACAAAAATGGACTCTTTGAACATGTGCCCTAGTAAACCATCACACCCTACCAACCACATGTGCTACAAGTCCCCATGTGTGAAAGACGAAAGAAAATCTTATATTGAAATACACTTGAGATTTGCCACATGGATGATGTTGAGACCGTTCTCTAGAGACTAAAACCTTAACATTATCACAATACATTACGAAACAGCAAAAATTGCAATAATTAATCCATCTAGCACCAGAAGGAAAGATCTTGATCTTATCATTATTAAAAAAAGAGAGATCTTTACGCAGGATATTTAATTAAAAAAGAGAGGCATAATTATGAAAGAAAACTACGATGTACCGACTTGATCTGCTGGTTGATGGCGGCCTCGCTGTCGTCAGCGAACTTGTGGCGCGCGATCGACGCGTCCGCCGACGCCGGCACGAGCCCGAGCTCGCCCTTCAGCTCCTCGAACGGCTCGAACACCACCCCCGTCACCGGGATGCTGTTGGCCGCCATGGCCACCGCCGGCCTCGGCCTCTTCGTCACATGGACGCGCGAAGACGTAGCAGGAGAGAGGGACTTCTCCGAGAAAGCAAAGAGTGGAGAGAGAGCAGCAGAAGAGGCCTTCAGAAGCATGGTGGAAGAAATCTCTAGAGAGAGAGAGAATTTGGAGAGAGAGAGAGTGAGTGAGCAGCAATGGAGGGGACGGGGGGGGATAGATATAGGGAGGCGGTTGAGGGTTTTGGGGGAAGACGGAGGGTCCTGATTGGGGCCACGTGGACGGCCATGATCGATTAGGGTGGATGTGCGTGTGGAGGGCTCGTGGTGTGTGACCGCCTTTTGGGATTGGGTGGTGGTGGAATTGGGAATCTTGAAGAAACAAATTATGGAAAATAATTCTCTGGATTTTATTTGGACTAGCTGGCATGGTTTTGGAATTCTCTGGATTTAATGGTGCGTTTAATTACAATGTGAAAAATTATGGAAAAGATATTAGTGTTCCTTTATTTGGACTAGCTGGTATGGTTTTGGAATTCTCTGGATTTAATGGTGCATTGATTACAATGTGAAAAATTATGGAAAATACATTAATTTTACGGAATTATTTTACCAGAAAAAAATCTATGAAAAAAATTTCATAGAATTAATTTGAGTGTTTGGTGCATTTATTTTTCATGAAATTTGAAGTTTTCCTGTTATTTTCCACCGTTTTGGAGGACAATATAGAAAATGATAGATTTTTAAAAATTTATCCCATAAAAAATATACGCTGTCAAACACTATAATTGGTGGAAAATCTTTGATGGAAATTTTTCATGAAAAAAAGGGCTCAATCAAACACAGTCCAAGTGAAAGAAAGGAAAAAAAAATTTCTTTTAAGGGTGGAAATATATCAACTTGGTTGGTGCCATAGAGGATTAAGTTTAGGATTTTGGTGTCTTCAATGATAATTTGGCATAGATCTTTCATGTTGCAAATCTCCATAGCTAAGCGAGTTCCCATAGCTTCAGCTTCAAGAGGAGTTCCTCCTTCTTGCTTATTGGTATTTCAATAAAGCGCCATGGAAGCGTTCTTCTCCATCTCTGAGAATAGCATCAGTAGCCATTTTGTCATCCAGAAAAGCTCCATCGTAACTGATCTTCCATTTGCTATGCAAGGGAGGGTTCCATGAGTCTTTAGTTTTGATACATATTCAGAGAAACCTGAGAATGAGTAGTTTTTATATTCTAGGCATCATATTTGACTTGCAAGTTCCAAGCAGCTTCGATGATGTATGCAGAACTAATAGTATTTTGTTCAAAGATTGCTTTGTTCCTTGACTTCCATATAATCCACATTACATAAAGGCTAGATTGCATCTATTTGTTGGACACGTTGATGAATGTTGGCATTGACAGAAAGCGAATTAATAAGAGCCCTTCATGCATGTTGGTGCTTTCTTTACATGGAGAGAGCTAGCTCTCAACATGTCATGTAAAATTTTAGTCCCACATCGAAAATGCACCATGAGTTATCTCAACATATATACTTTGGTGTGTTGTTGAGAGATGCACATAGGGTGGTGACCCTAACACTGTGTTTGGGAACATTTGTGGGAAGGGAGAGGAAAATTTGAGGGGAAGGAAAATGGAGGAGAGTAAAATGAAAGGAAAGTTAATTTTTCCTTCCTTTGTTTGGATGGACAAAAAGTAGGGGAAGGAAAAGTTAAAAAACAATTTTTTATTTGTTTATGGATATATGTATAATTACTATTTCCTCCTTGGTATTCTCAAATGATGCTTTAATATTAACTTTTTGAGGGGTGGTGGGGTAAATTCACTCAAATTCCTCTATCTCTCTCCATTTTCATCCCACATTTGGGAGAAAAATTTTTGGGTGGGACCCACCTACTTTTTCCTCTCAAATTTTCCTCTCCCATGTTCTCTCCCCCTTTCCAAACACCATCATTTAAAATTTTCCTCTCACTTTCCCCTCAACTTTTTCTTTCCTCCCACTTTCCACCCTTCCCAAACAGTACCTAAGGAGGGAACCATGTGGGTGATTTTACTAGGAGGTAAGAATAAGGCTCCAAGGATTAAGCATTAATGCTTTTGTCATTCTCTTGGATTAATTCCATTTGGTAGCGACTCGGACTCGGGCTCATGAGGCGTAATGTGGCATTTTGTTGGCGCACTTTGCACTTGCAGCCGCATGGAGGGTTTCGCTGACTGTGCAGACTACGAGTCAGTTATGGAAAGACTGATTCAATGCGGTTAATTCAGATCCTATCTTTGTGGGATTTGAATTAATTTCGTTGCTATCTTTGTGGGATTTGAATTAATCTCGTTGCTATCTTTTTGGGATTTGATTCAATCTTTCCATAACTGAAGAGGCGGCTAGGGTTTCCACCCTCTCTCTATATATACTCTCTTCTGGCCTCCTTTGCTTTGTGGGTACTACGAAAATATACAAGTCAGAAAAGGAGAAAGAGAGAGAGAGCTGCTGCCGCTATTGCAAGTCCATCCGAGGAGTCAGAACAGAGGTGACTTCGAGCGTTCCACAAGTTCTTCAAACTTGCTGGTTCCTGGAAGCAGTTCGTGTGGGACGAATCTTGCTTTAAGCAACGGTGTTTTGACACCCAGCATTTTTCTTCTTCTCATCTTTCTCTAAATTATTGTACCTCGTTCTGTCCCAATTGCAACACGTTTGCAAGGAAGAACGAGAGATCTTCTCTTCTCTATTTTCCTCCTCCATATTGTAATCGGATTATTTGATTTTTGTATCATCGTAGATCTCTGTTGCATCTGTTTTACCATCTTTGATCAAGTCTCGGGACTAACAATGCAAACATCAACAACCGTTGACAAATGAGCTGTTGTAGCTATCATGAAATCTTTTGAATTCCACTATTAACTAATTTTATTTATAAAAATAAAATTAAATAAAAACTTACTCTTCTACACTCTTCTTCGTGTCCATCGTGTTGTTATTGCTAGGATGACGGGCTCCACCCTTGCCTCCATACTCTACACTACTCTTTGAACTCTCCATTCCGTTATGTATATCCCTATTAGAAACAATATACAACTCTGGACCTCCTTTAATTAATATATTGTTTTCTCTTTAATGGTGAGTCATTTGTTAGTATGTGTTGTGCATATCCAAAATCATCTACTAACAAGGGTGTCCATATCCAACTCTGCACAAATATAATCATTTTTTATTGTATCTTTAATATATTGCTTATTGCTTTTCATCCATTTTACTATTCTCATTTATGTTAGATTAATTTTTTGGAAATGTTGTTTAATTGTCCAATACTCAATCATCCATCAGAAATTTGTTTTAATTGTCCAATAATCAATTCATAAATCATGATTCAATCTTTTGACCACACGGATTAGATGGTTCAAAAAACTGATGTTATGAACCCAAACATTGATAGGTATATATACCAGATATATAGGACAATTTATTTTGCATAGTTATCATTGTCCGAGCTCTCTAGCCTAGTTGTATTCCTGGAGAGGCCGGCAAGAATCGAGTCCCTCAATTGTATGTACGTGGGATTTCAAAAAAAAAAAATCATTGTTAAAAAATTATTTATCTATTTATTTAGACATAAAAGAAATCTAAATGAAGATGGCATTCAATTTACTTCTAAGTTATTTTTTCCTAGTCCTAAGGACAATGACGGAACCACGTAGAAGTTGGAATGGGCTCAAGTCCATCCTAATTTTTTTAATTTTTTAGACTTTAAGTTTAACTTGATCGATATCCTCAACTATTTACGTTTTCAACTTGATATCCTAAACTTTAATATCGTATCAATCACTACCAACTATTTGAATATTTTCAAATTGATATCCTCTATTAGTTGGGGTTTAATTTTTTCGGCTCAACAAACATAAATAATATTTTTTGACGAAATTATCCCTCTCCTCCATGTTGTCGTCATTGTTGTTGCTGCTGTTCCCTGCTGTCGTCGTTGTTCCCCTCAGTTGTCGCTGCTACTTCACGCTGCCGCCATCGTCATTGTTGCTACTGTTACATCTTCCTATTGTTACTGTCTCGGATGTCGCCACCACCATTGTTGCAGCTGCCACTCCTCGCTGTCGTTGTCCTGCTGTCGCTACTATTGCCTCTGGGGAGAGAGGGGGGAGAGAATGAGAGTATTTTTTATCATTTAGATATTTCTGTTTATACTATTAAGTTATACAATTATAGTTGAGGTATTACGGAAAACAGATCTTTTGTCCCTAAAATGGATCATGTTTTCTTTTCTATACATGCAACTTTTTGTATTCATACTTATTTACTTCTTTAAATAAAAATATAAGAGTAGCATACATAGGAGAGATGATATTGTTGGAACTCATATTTTTGCATCTATTACCTGTATTAAGTTGTCTAATATTAAAATTTATGATATCAAATGGAAAAAAAAAAGTGAATAATTGAAAGTATCAAAAGAAAATTAAACCTATTTTTTATTATTTTTATATGAGTTGGTTCATATCTAAGCCTATCCTACCAACTTAAGTCCATCCCATTTTATGCTTGACAATAACATCATAAAGGGATAAAACTTTGGTAGTCTTCGAAAACATATGTTAGTGGGGGTGTGGTTAAAGATTGGTGACATAGATATATGAATCTTGACAAAGTAAAAAAAAAAAAAAAAGAGTAGATGAGGATTCGCGTGGATGACTCACGCTCTTTGTGGACGAGAGCTCTTTCCACAGCCAAAAGTGTATGTAGCTGTTGATTGATATTTGTGAATGATCACATGCACACCACACGCCTCTCCCCTTCTTCTTCTTCTTCCATCATTTGTTTTCATTTGTCTTCTTCTTCATTGGTAATCACATGTAGAACGTAGTCCTTTGGTTACTATGAGATACTTCAGAAATTCTTTTGGAATCATAAAAGAAAGGGAAATGCCTTTTGGCCCGCAGGATTTTGGTCCGCCACAGGCCCATAGGCCACGTGACGGTCACTAATTAACCCCCCTCTAAATATCGGCTCCACTCCCTAGAAACCTAGGCCACCAATGGATAGCTGTCATGTAGCCTGCGGGCCAGTGGCCGTCCAAAATCCTGCGGGTAAGGTAGTGTTGTCCTAAAAAAAAAGGGACAGATCGATGGAGAAAGAATGTGGCACACGTCAGCTAGTCCCGCATCTCCTGAAATTAATCAGGAATAGGCTTCTTACTCGAGAAAGGTTGAACAATTTTGGCATCCCCTGTGAGGACATGAAGTGTTGTTTATGCGGTAAACATGATGAGACCAGGGACCATCTGTTCTTCGCTTGTGACGTTACTTGGAAGATTTGGTGTTCGCAGAGACGAAAAGTGGGAAAGTCATGGTCAGTGTAGAGAGCTTGCTGCAGTCTTAAATGATATTAAAGCTCAAAACGGGAATGAAGCGAGAAGTTATCGCCGTCTTAGAATTATATTTGGGACGGTGGTATGGCACGCCTAGTCTAGAGGGAACGAAACCGACGTATCTTTGAGGGTCGATCCCTTAGTACTTTTGTTGTACAAAGAAATATAGATGCAGACATAGATATCTTAGATCCTAGATGACTCATTTTGTAATCTGGAATAAATCGAAGTTGTAATTATCATTGATCAATATAAATTTTACCTTCTTCAATATATATATATATATATATATATATATATATATATATATATATAGAGAGAGAGAGAGAGAGAGAGAGAGAGAGAGAGAGAGAGAGTGAGTGGGAGAGAGAGTAAGGATCCACACCCCCTCAATTTTGCATCTCCAAACACCCCTATGTTATCAACCGTTTATTTTGTTTAAGTCATCTAATCTTAACCATTGATTTGAATGGTTCAAATCAATGATTAAGATTAGATGACTTAAACAAGATCCAATAGTTGATATATATATATATATATATATATATATATATATATATATATATATATATATATATATATATATATATATATATATATATATGAGGAAAGATAGGCATCCCTGCACTTTTTGCATCCCCAAGCATCCCCCCTATTTACACCGTTGGATGGTGCTTTAAGTCATCTAATCTTAACCGTTGATTTACCAATGGTTAAGATTAGATGACTTAAAGCACATCTAACGGATGTGAACATGGGGATGCAAAAAGTACGGGGATGCCTATCCTTCTGAAAGAAGGTAATTGTAGCGAACGCTCCCACCGGAAATCGATCTCCTGACTACTCGGGCCGCCTCACCACTACCACTAGGTGACCTCTAGCCTAGAGAGATTCATATGGCCCGAGTGGTCAGGAGATCGATTCCCGGTGGAAACGTTCGCCACAATTACCTTCTTTCAATATATATATATATATATATATATATATATATATATATATATATATATATATATATATATATATATATATAGACGAGGAAGGATCAAGATTCCCACACTTTTTGCATCCCCATGCATCCCCCCTTTTTGCACCGTTGGATGATGCTTTAAGTCATCTAATCTTAACCGTTGATTTACCAATGGTTAAGATTAGATGACTTAAAGCACATCCAACGGATGTGAACATGGGGATGTATGGGGATGCAAAAATTGTGGGGATGCCTATCCTTCCTCTATATAGACACACACACACCACACACACACACACACACACAACGGATCGGAAGTCCCCCCCTCTCCCTCGTGCGTCGAATCGAGCCCCTCTTTCCCGTCCGCTCGATCCGACGTAGAGGGAGGAGCGGAACTTTGGCAGGGCTCCCCCGAATATATATATATATATATATATAATATATATATATATATTTATATATATATATATATATTTATATATATATATATATTGAAGCAATGGGTACTTGTGGCGAACTCGCCTCCACTGGGGTTCGAACTCTCGACCACTTGGGCCGCATACATCTCTCTTAACCACTAGGCTAGAGGTCATTTGCTCCCCCGAATATTTTTTTTTTTTTTTTTTTGAAGCAAAGGTACTTTTATTGAAACAAAATCAAGCTGTACAAGACCATCTAACTCAAATATTCTCTATCGCCCCATACTACACCTTTTCCATAATAGTAAGGTCATTCTGAATATTGTTAATGAGTCCCGACAAGAGTGTACTGTGTCCCTCAAAGATTCGGCCATTGCGCTCCTTCCACACATGCCAAACTACCGAAAGAAGTCTAAGTCTGATCTGTCGATAGAGTTTCTGATCCTGATTCTTTAGTCCCAAGAAATCTTCCGTAATCTGCATCAAAACCAAATCCCGTCTGGTATGTACGCCAATCTGATTCGTGAAGTGCCACCACACATTCTCAGTGAACAGACACTGGAAAAATAGATGATCTCTGCTTTCCTCCTGTCCTCCACACAGCGCACATCTGACATCTGGCACCGTTATACCGAATCGAATAAGTCTCTCCTTTGTAAGGAGTCGATCCCGAATATATATATATATATATATATATATATATATATATATATATATATATATATATATATATATATATATATATATATCCTACCTACTACCCTAACTAACCTAGCTACCCATAACCAGTGAGACTAGGCAATCCGAGCCCCCCAGGACTCGAACCCCGTCCGCCCCCCATGCACGGTGGTGTTACCAGTACACCATAACCCGATGTATATATACATTAACATTAATATTAACATTAATATTAATGTTAATATTAACATTAATATTAATGTTAATATTAATGTTAACATTAATATTAACATTAATATTAACATTAAATTACGGCTGAGAGTGAGGGAAATTTTAGGAGGTTTTCTAAAGGGGACTTTTGATCCGTTCCTATATATATATATATATATATATATATATATATATATATATATATATGTATATATATTGTATTGTGTCTTCTGAAATTCTAATAAGTATGTACTCAATGCTAATACTTAGATGTAGTCATAACTTAACAAAGTATAGCTAAGCAGTACATATAGAAGATAAGTTTACCCACTACCAAGAGTCATTGTTACCGTGATTCATAGTATATAACAAATATGGATACATAACTTTATAATCCAATTGAAATAACTAAAAAAATATAGACCACAAGTAAGTACACCATATTCAATTTGACCATTCAATTACGAAAACAAAGACCACTGCTTTAGCTACAAGCCTACTTACTGTCGATCATTTCATATGTTGTCCTGAGGTTCAAAGTGAACTACTTGAATATTTATATTTTAATTAAAAATTATGGATTGAATATATATCGTCATGTTGATCCGAACGATTCCGCATGAACCTATTGTAAAGGAAGAACGTACAACGACATGTGAAAATTGACAAAATTCGATTTCGTTGACTGTGCATGATAAATTTAGTCCATATACCGCAGAATTTTAATGTATGTTTTTTGAAAATTCGTTATTATTATTTTTTATGCATTTTAGATCGCGATAAGACTTGCACCATTGGATGTGTATGAAAATTCTGCATACAGCAGCATCGGGCATTTGTTATAGACGGAGGAGGATTCAATAATACATACATCCTCAACTAATGCCTGCTACCACATGACACAAATTCATATTTGAGTGCTTCTGTAGTCGAACTACATTTCAGCATATCCTTTTGAAACGTTTACTAATAAGCAATCTTAATAGGGAAGAATTATTGTATGTTCAAAATAACTGCTACATAAGCTTCGTACGTAACGTAGCAGCTCACACACGTACCTCTTCACTTCCGCCTAAAGGCACAATAGAGAAGGATGGTCTTCTGAGACCTCCGGGTATGCTAAAATTAGAATTAAGATAAGACCGATCTCTTCACCAACTCCGATGGCACATAAAATTGTTTCTTGAGTTTTTTTTTTTAATCACACGCGCACACACAATTGGGGGACTCGAACCTTACCGGCCCCTCCGGGTGTCCGCTCTAATACCACTAGACTAGAGAACTCGGACAAATTGTTTCTTGAGTCGGTTAATTAAAATATTCATAACGTGCATATGCACAACCGGTGAACACGCATGCCTAAGGACAACGGAACAGTAGGAAAGGAACGGCAGAGAGGTTCGGTAGGAAAGGAACGGCAGAGTGGTAGGAGGAGGGGGAGACGTCAGCTGCGGCAAAACAAGAGAGAGGTTGGTGGCGACGGCACCGTCGTCCTCGGCCGCACGTGTGCACCAACTGTGCACACGCTCGCCAAACAGCACTTTCGTAAGTAATGCAGGGGAGATATAACAGCTCACATATTTTGCACGATACATTTAACTTACTGCAACAACAGAAATTTCCTCTGGATCAAATTTTCTTATGACAACTGTCCAACCCAGCTAGAACTAGAAGGCTAGAATAAAAATACAAAGCATTATGTGCCAGCAGCGCATGCTACCAAGTGTGGAATATTTTTACACACCACCTAGATAAAAGGAGGCGAAAAGATTTCCGCCAGATTTTTTTATATACTATAAACAAGATGTGGACCTGATTTTTGGCTTATAATTGTGTAGGTGTAGCCCTCCTGATTGACCGACATTCGTGTCCACTTCCAACATATGATAACCTTTTTATTTCCAACTGCAGCTTTTATGAAACTATGTGATACGTGGCTCAAATCACATTTATTTCCATATCCCATATTTTTCATTATTTCACTATCCATAATAGTGCGGAAAGAAGGCCCAACTTCAAGTTACTCAGAAAAAAGATGGAATGACCTGTCGACTTAACCACATAGAACATCCTGACCTAAGAAATGATGTTGATCATTGCATCCCAAGCTGAATTTATCAACTCAGGTGCGGATTTATCAACTCAAGATGAATCAACACGACAGTTTGAAATGATAAAATTATGAAACATTATGAAACATTGCATCTCAAGCTATAAAGGGTCAGCTGCATAAGCTCGACTATACCTGCTTATGTATAAAACCGAAACCATCCTATAGCAAAATCAATACCAACTTGTACAATAAAAGATTTATACAATGTTGATCATCAAACGACTCCACTGTTTTATAGAATCCAACTCAAAGAAGCTCAAGTTTTATAATTTGTCTTGCAAAGATTAACATATGCAAACTGTTGCAAATACCAAGCCCAAGTTGATCAAATCACTGCATAGACAAAAAACCAGAATGCACAAAAAACCAGAATGCATGAAGTTTGCACAAGACGAGACATTTACACATTACCTAAAGTGTCTCAGCATTCTGATCCACATCATTAACAAAAGAATCATCCAATTGATAGGTTGAGATAATACGCCTCGTGCATCCATTCATGAGCTGATTCTCACTGAAGGAAAGAAGAAAATAAACAAAACAATCTCCCCATATATATACCATGGGCAGACAGATAACGGTAACATTTGACAATAAATACTTAACACTTGTGATGGCAATACGATCCTGCAAGTCAAAATGTCAGTATTATTTGTGCAACAAGAGCATAAAAAGTACCCAGAGAGAATATTTTTGCTATATCATGTAAAAACATCAAGCATCCTCGTCTCTTTGACGGAAAAAATGGAAAACCAACATCAAACTAAGGGTTTACTAGCATAGAAGCAGGTTTATATTATAACGGATAAAGTTTCATTATGTCAAACAGTAAGGTACAACAATCAGCACTAGCATAGAAGTTATGTCGAAAAATCAAGAAGACAGCACTAGCATTGGTGTAGGCTACCGGAACAAATCAAGTTTTATTATGTCAGAACAATCAACGCAACAATCAGCACGGTTAGGAGGTGGCATGTGGATAAACTGGCTGCTGTTTGAAAAGCTTTATAAATCAACCAATTTTGTTCAAATGACCAAAGAGACGTTGACTTCAAAAATTGACAAACAAATTAACAAACTTATACCCTAAGATGCTTCATCATGTGAGGTAGGAGCCTGTTGGCTTCAGCTCCAACAACAGCTTAACTTGTTCCAATTGATACCAAAGTGCATGTGTTTAGTTTCAACTTTAACAGTTTAATTGCAGTAAGTGTAGCCTTAACCTTGGGTTTACTGCAAATGGAGGTGCAAGTGGGCTGCTTCATTGTTATGACGGACAATTACAAATTTGATGAGTTGGTAGTTGCTTTTTGCAACATCAACTGCTGCAAGTAAGTTTGCAAGTATAACTTGCATTAAGGAATTGTTTGGTCTTATTGAAGTCAAGCAGCTAGACAACCTACTTGAAGCAAATAAACCAAGCTCACGGTTGACCGTATCTTTACTTGCAGCAATTGAGGTTGCAAAATGCAAGTGTCGACTCACTTTCTTTAATAGCCTGCAGCCGTGTCATCAACAGAAAAATCTTTTTGCCACACTCGCAATCATATGCAGTGCAGAACCAATTGCAGCAACTGAAGCTCCAACCCTATCGGAACTACATTGGAGTCTAGGACTTTTAGTTGCATGCAACTAAACTACCTTATGCAGAGACACAACTGCAACTCCAACTGGCATTGGATCTGGAATCTTTGCTAAATTGGAGTTGAATGTCGTTTTACTAGCAGCAGATCCAAAGCCCTTTAGTGAACATCAGTAGAGTGCATCTTACTAGTAGTTCAAGTTAATCATCTAAGAAAAGCCTAAATCCCTTATCCATCTCTCCTCTTTTTTCAACCATATACGAACTGCAAAACCTTTTTTTTCATCAAAGTTCAACATAATTCTCCGCCACTGTTACTTTGAAGCTTCATCTCAAGTACAACCTATTATCCATCTCTCCTCTTTTTTTCAACCATATACGAACTGCAAAACCTTTTTCATCAAAGTTCAACATATTCTCCGTTACTGTTACTTTGAAGCTTCATCTCAAGGCCAATGTAATATCAAGTATATTAGGCCTGTGTTCGAATATGACTAAAGGCATGGTAATTGCTATATATCATTACCAACGGTAAATATTTTGGCAACAATAGCCACTTTCGAGATATTCATTGATATGGCATCATAAATCATAAATCAACTGCGATCTATCCGAGATGTTCACAATGGACAAAAGTAAAACCTAAGAATATTTCCATTCCAACAACATACGTGAGAAGACCTAGAATAATAACCATACATTCAATTTTCTTAGTTGCTTCGTGCTTGATTCTTCTAGCTTTCCAAGAATTCAACAATTTCTCTTGCAGGGTGATCCACTATAGCAGATGCCAATCTAGACCACAAAAACAGAGGGACATAAATATTGTGATAATGATGTCAATTGTCAGGTTGCCGCAAACAATAGGTTTGAGGCATTTCATCATCACTCACATGAATGGTTATATACCAAGAGTTCAGAAATCCTTCTAGCTGATTTAAGGCACAATTATATGATCATCCGGCATATAAGCCGCATGCCACCGGTATGTTGTTGGATCACGCGGTTGTTTGAGTTTTATGGACAGTTCATATTTAAAGGCCCACTTTCGACGATCAAGATTGGTTCTAAATTAGGTTAAGATTTGGGGATCCTATTTAAGGACCCTCATCAGCCCTATGGGTGGTTGGCAAGTTGCTTGGAGTCTTGGGAGCTTGAGATGTTCTTGAGAAAAAGGGGCTTTCTTATGGTTTCCTAAGAAGCCATTAAAGAGAGTCATCAAGAACGAGTCATCAAGAAGAAGGGGCTTTCTTATGATTCGTTGAAGATCACGTAACGAGACGGTTTCGCATTATGGTATTGTATGTGTAATTCTTGTAAGATTTTTCTTGTTGTCGTCACCTACCGTTGACCTAGATCCAAGAGTTTGAAGTCTTGATGGCTCCCTTAGCTATGATACCAATCATTGTGAGTTCGTGCATACGTGGAAGCAACACGGAACAACAATAACCTTAACGACAAAGAGTAAAATAGCAAGAAACAATTAAACAAATAAATAACAACAAAAACCAGATGTACAAACACCTAATATTTAACTAGGGGTGAGCATTCGGTTAATTCGGTTCAAACCGAACCGAATAACCGAAAACCGAATAAGCAAACCAAAACCGAACCGAATCAAACCGAATTAAATCGGTTCGTTTATTGGTTTATTCGATTTTTCGGTTTATTTGCGCTTTTTTTTGTTAATATATATAGCAACTAAATATATCTAAATTTATTTAGTATATACCTACAGTATATACATATATATATTAATACCTATATATATATATATATATATATATATATATATATATATAAACTAAAATCTTTTATTGGATTTTCGGTTTTGGACCGAAACCAAAATCGAATAATAAAATTTAGTATTTTCAAAACCGAAACCGAACCAATTTTTTTTAAAACCGAAACGAATCTCTTATTCGGTTCGGTTCGGTTTTCGGTCCAAAATCGAATAATGCTCACCCCTATATTTAACATGATTTGGTCAAACATTACCTGTATTCCTAGATCAGAATTCTCAATATATGAGTTTATTAAGGTCCGGGGGATTTTCCCTATTACGGAATTTAGGGATGACGAGTAACAATGTTAAAATAGTAGCAAGTTTAAGGTGGACAAATTCAACGGTAAAGAAAAGTTGTCTTTGTGAAAGAGAGGTGTCAAGGTTGTCCTCATGAAAGAGGGAGTGTTTAAGACCGTCGCTGATAAGTACAAAAGCATGCCGATACATTTATGGGATAACAATGATCATAAGGCACAAACAATGGCAGAGCTTTGTCGGATAGATGAGGTGATGTACAATGTTATGTCGACGACTTAGGTGGCTGGTTTATGGCCGAAGCTAGAGGGCTTGTATATGACAAATTCGTTGTCTAACAAGTTGTGTACCTCAAGAAGCAACTCTATCGTCCACGAAACCCAAATATTTTACCATCGGAACAGCTTCAACAAGATTGTTAGTGACTTTTTGTGTCATGAAGTAAAACTAGAGAATGACAAGACACTTTTACTCGTTTCTTCGTTGTCGAAATCGTTAGACCATTTCGTGACAACTATCCTTTATTGGAAAGAGACTCGAATTGGAAGAGCTGCAAAACCTCTTATTAATAGTAAGATTATGAAGAGACCAAATCCAACCAATGAGTCATGAAGGTTGGCAGCTCCAACAGCCCCTGACATTAGAGGACCTTTCGCTTTTGCCAGAGAGCAATACATTAACAAACAAGGATGGAGGCAAAAATAGTCGACGAAAGTACAAATCAACAGCGTAAGAGAGTGATACATGTTTTTTTTGCAAATAGTCGAGACACATGAAGAAACATTGTCCGAAATGTAAGTATACTGGTTGGAGAAAAATGGTAAAAGTGTCACTTCAAGCGATCAAGGTCAAGAAGGTGATGCACACAAGCCGAGGAGTTAATGTGTGATTTATTCACGGTACATAGCGGGAAGGACAATTTATCCAAAGCTTGGATTTTGACTTTGGGTGCCCATCCATATATGTTCGAACAAGGAGTGGTTCATCACCTACATGGAGTTCAGTGGTGATGGTGTTCTTACAGGGAACAATGTGTTGTACAGGACCATTGGCGTAGGAGCTTCATATGTTTGACAGTGTGGTGCGAACACTTGTGAACGTGAGACGTTCCGGACCTAAAGAAGAACCTCATTTCTCTGAAAGCGTTAGACGCAACAAAGATACAAATTTTTGGTCAATCCGATTTGTCAAAGATAGTGAATGGTAACCTGGTGGTTATAAGGGGCATAGATTTTCGTAAACTTGTATCATTTAGACAAAAGTACGATCACTGGTGGTGCAATCGTCGTTACAGAGACAAAGGTAGAGGATACTGTAAGACTATGACATATATGTCTAGACCACATGAGGAAGAGGGGTCTTTGTGAGCTGAAAAGAGGGAGTTGCTAAATGGCAAGAAAAGGTGCAAACTAGTTCTCTGCAAGTATTGCACAATGGAAAAGTAACATAAAGTTGGCTTCAAACACGCAGTGCACAAGACCGAAGGAGTCCTCAATCACATTCACTTGGACGTAGACCATCAATAGTTCGATCAAAGGGAGGTGTCAAGTGCTACGTCAACTTTATAGACGACTTCTCATGGAAAGTATGGATTTATTTCCTCAAACACAAGTCTGAGTTGTTTGCAAGATTTCGAGAGCGAAAAACAGTCGTGGAGAAGCAAAATAGGCAAGATGGTGAAGTATTTACGGACAAATAATGGCGGCGAGTACAACTCGACAGAGTTTCAAGACTACCGAAGAGACCATGCAATGGACAATTCGACATCGTGCAGAGCAAAATGGGATAACATAGCATGAATAGAACACTACTAGAGAATTCCAAAACATGCAATTGATCCGGTCTTACGGAGAACTTTTAGGCATAAACAATGAGTCATGCTTGCTATTTGGTTAATACATCACAATGTACAGTGATAGATCTCCATATTCCTGAGGAGGTATGGACAAGAGAGCCAATCAGTTATGATTTGTTGTGTATGTTTGGATGCCCTGATTGTAAACTCGTAAATCGGGAGGATAGAACCAAGTTAGAGTCAAAGTTGAAATAATGTGTATTCTTGGAATTCAGACAGTGAGTCAAAGGCTACAGACTGTTAGATCCAGAAAACAAAAGGGTGTGATCTTCGATGAAACTTCTATGTTGAAAGATGTGGAAGAAAAATCTGCGACGAGCGATACATTAGGCGACAATTACTCGATGGAGGTACCTAGCACTCGTAAGTATACACACTCCGAAGCACCTTTACAGCATATCGGTACGAAGAACGGACAGTTTACAAAGATGGATGATGAGGACCAATCCGATGAAAACACACAAAGAATAGCAGTAAAGAGATCATGGCGTATACACAGGGCACCGATGTTGTAGGGTTTCAAAGACATGATTGCATTTGCCTTGGTCACGGAAAAGGAAGATCCAAACTAATACAAGGCCATTGGACAAGAGGACAGAAATCATTGGATATTTGTCATGATAGAGGAGATAAAGTCACTTAGGAAAAATGGTACGTGAAACTTCATCAAGTTACCGAAGGGCAAAAGAGCTATTGGTTGCAAATGGGTATTCAAGAAAGGAGAATGAGCAATACAATGCACGTTTTGGCACAAAATGGTATGCTCGGAAGGAGGTGTTAACTACAATGAGATATCTCGCTTGTGGTCAAGCATACTTCTATTCGGGTGTTATTGGCATTGGTAGCGACTCAGGATATGAAGTTGGAGCAACATAATGTCAAAACAGCATTCTACACTGAGAGTTGGAGGATCTTCATGAGACAATCCGAAGTATTTATGGAGCCCGACAAGAAGGATCATGTGTGTGAGCTCATGTTGTGTCTATATGGTTTCAAGCAATCTCCTCGACATTGGACAAGCGCTCTAATTCCTTTATGGTAAAGACAAATTTATAGCGATGCAAGTATAAGAGTTGTGTCTACTCAAGGAGGCTCAAGGATGGGTATTATCTCCTCTTATATATTGATGACATGTTGATTGCTTCGAAGAGTATGGCAGAGATAAGGACACTCAAAGCTTCATTGAGTACAAAATTTTACATAGACTTAGGTGGAGCAAAGAAGATCCTTATGATGGAAATTCACCGAGGCAGAAATGTTGGAAAGCTATGGCTATCCCAAAAGAAATATATTGAGAAGGTGTTGGAGATTCAATATGAAGGATTCGAGCCAAATGAGCACATCGATCGTTGGTCATTTCAAATTATCCTCCAAGAATATCCTAAATCAGTGTTGGAGAAGGTAAAGATGTCTTTGGTTCCGTATACGAGTGCATGGGATCGTTGATGTACGACATGGTGTGCACTCGTCCCAATTTATCGTATGCGGTCAGTTTGGTGAGGCATTTCATGTCAAAGTCAGGTAAAGATGTCTTTGGTTCTGTATACGAGTACATGGGATCGTTGATGTACTACATGGTGTGGACTCGTCCCGATTTATCGTATGCGGTCAGTTTGGTGAAACATTTCATGTCAAAGTCAAGTAAAGATGTCTTTGGTTCCGTATACGAGTGCATGGGATCGTATGTACGACATGGTGTGCACTCGACCCTATTTATCATATGCGGTCAGTTCGGTGAGGCATTTCATGTCAAAGTCAGGGAGCTCCATTGGGAGGTCGTAAAGATACTTCAGTATCTTAAGGGTTATAAAGATCTCGCTTTATTGTTTAACAAGTCAGAACACGAATCGAAACAGTTGCAGGAGTATATAGATGTTGATTACGCTAGTGACTTGGACAAGAGAAGATCAACTATAGGTTATATATACACTTGCAGATTCTCCAATTAGTTGAAAGTCGATACTTCATAATATCACGACACTTTTCACTACGGAGTCAAAATATGAAAATACATGGCAGCAGTCGAGGCATCCAAAGAGGCCACATAGCTAAGAGGTCTTATAAGTTAGTTCGGGTTCGAAAAGATACAGGTTTATGTGTTTTTTAACGGTCAAAGTGTGATTCATCTCGCTAAGAATTCAGCATACGACAGTCGGAGAAAACACATCGACGTGCAGTATCTACGAGAATTGTACAATAAAGAGAGTGATCTTTTGAAGATTGATACTAAGGTGAATCTGACAGACATGATAACAAAGGTGATTCCTACGAAAAAGTTCAAGTCCGTCTTGACTTCTATTCATGTACTCTTGTCGAAGATTCCCGACCTCGGTATGAAGGTCGTAGCAGTTTTGCTACTATGGGACAAAGACTGTCAGAGGCAGTTTCTTATTTCTTAAGCAAAGATCGTGTTATAGTTCTTAAGCAAAGATCGTGTTAGATTTAGTTTCTCAATTATGGATAAAGACCCTGTCAGTGGTCGTACTTAGGTTTTGGCAAGACTGTGTCGGTCTTTAGTTTCGCATTTCTAACAAAAGTCCGTGCCAATAAGGAAGAAACTAAATTGGGAGCTAAAGTTAAGGGAGCACGAAGTATTGTCAACAATCCCGTGAGGTGACTAGTTGAACAACAACCCAATATGGAGATTGTTGGATATGGCTTGTGTTCGACTACGTAGTGCCACAGGCGGCGTCCAAGGAATCAAGAAAACCCAAAAGAAGTAAAAGCAGTGTATCATAGGCTAGAAACAACCACAAGTTTTGGGGCAGAAATAATGTCGGTATACCATAATTTTAGAAACCCTTCCAGCGGATTTAAGGCACAATTTTTTGCTCATTCGCATGTTGGCGACATTACCGCTGGTATGTCATTTGATCAAGGTTGTACGAATTTTGTGGATGGTTCACATTTAAAGGCGCGCTTTCGACGGTGAAGATTGCTCCTAAATTAGGCTAACGTTTGGGGATCCGATTTAAGGAGCCCATCAGCCCTAGGATTGGTTGGCTAATTGCTTGGGGTGTTGAGAGATGAGATTGTTCTTGAGAAGAAGGGACTTTCTTAGGGTTTTCTAAGACCATTAAAGGAGTCATCAAGAGGAAGAAGGAGAGCGCTCCTTAGAGATCTCGTACGGAGAGGATTTCGCATTACGGTATTGTGTGCAATCATGGTTTGTTGATTCAGTAAAACCCCTTATCCCGTGGAGTAGGTCGAACTTGACCGAACCACGTTAAATATTGTGTGTTTGTGCGTGTAGTTCTTGTTGCTATTTATTTTGTCAATCGTGCATTGCTATTTTACTCGTCGTCATTAAGATTATTGTTGTTCCGTGTCACTTCCGTATATCCACGAAGTCACAACATCATCCTCAACTCAGTCCTATTGGAAACCAGATTCTCTATCAGAGACAAAAAAAAAGTGAAATCCTCCCCTAGGTATCGATGACTCTAATCACTTCCAGTATGTCATTCTATTGTTAGCCATAGGCAATGTGTTTTTTCAATGCTCACTGGTGTGTATTTTACAACCCCTTGGCATCCTTCTGTCCCCCAGAATTAAATGGTCCATATATTCAAATGCCTGATGTCATCCGAAGGTTACCCATACATGAAGAATCCTCCAAGGTATGAACTGTTAGCTTCTCCAAGTATACCTACTCCAAAAAGTAAACTATTATATTCCCTGGTTTGATTACTTCCATAACCAGCTAGCCAACTCAAGGAACTTCTATCAGATCCTTCCCTCTATGGTGTCTACTAATTACTATGTCAAAAGAAATCTTAATACTTTATGTTAGCACAATAATATTAAAAAGTTATCTTATTTCTTCATTTATCACAATTATCTTCTTCTCGGAAAACAACAATCTTATCAACTATCATGTTAGATGGTTACACAAGTATTTATTATAGGTCTCACAATTTTTATGAGGATGTTATACATGATAGTCTAAATTCTTACATGATATGGGATGTGAATACAATAACAAAAATCCTTTATCCAAACAGGGTCAGCCATACTATAGTCTAATTTTATTATAGGTTTCACAAATTTAAAATTATTGAGTAAGTTATACACACACAAGTCTAAATTCTTACATGATATGGGAAGTTAATACAATAATAACAAAACCTTTATCCCAAACAGGGTCAGCTATACTATAGACCCTTCAAACAACCCCCCCCCCCCCCAAAAAAAAGGAGCTCTTTTCAGGGCTACACCATTCCCTATTTTCCAACTACCATATCCTTCTTACTACCTCTATCAGGTTCACTGCCTCTCCTAGCCACTCCCTCTATTACTATCCCATCATTCCCAAATCCTAATTGATGCATCCAATGCAAAGCACATGTACAAACTGTGTACAATATGAACAATAAATCCTTCACTCCAAATGGTATGCTATATTAGACCTTTTTCTTCATTCAGCTCTCACGAGGGTCATATCTATATAATTTTCTAACTACAGTATCCTTCATTACTACCTCCATCTCGGTCCATTCCCTAAGTACCAGCAGCTCCTTCCATTATGGTCCCGCCTGTCCCAACTGGTGCAACCATTGCCCTTCCATGCACATGTGAAGATGAAAGGGTTAATCTCTCACCTAGTTCTTAGTGGCGCATGAATGTACTTCTCTCTAATCCTATCTTTTATTATATTGTTTTTCATCATCTTAACACTTACATTTGAGCTACACTAGATGTTGG
Organism: Iris pallida; assembly: GCA_029216955.1. Taxonomy (NCBI): domain Eukaryota; kingdom Viridiplantae; phylum Streptophyta; class Magnoliopsida; order Asparagales; family Iridaceae; genus Iris; species Iris pallida. The sequence continues at coordinate 19,723 of JANAVB010008606.1, read as the reverse complement.
ACATGTTTTTTGATTGCCCAAAAAAACTGGTCCAAAAAGCAATAGGTGGTCTTATAACTGTCAAATAAAATATTTCCTTAAATCTAAGGGCAGTCTATGGTAACAGTACTCCACAAGCAATTATCTTGATTCACTTCCACTATCTTGCTCTAGTTCTAGGTATCCTCCTCACCTCCACCATCATGAATGACTGATCGAAATTAACAAAAAACTTCAGCCTTAGGTATTTATATATGGACCCCCATGTTAACTGCTCCCTCATTTAAATATTTAATTTCTGAAACTTCTTTTCACAATTCTATCCTAGAAAGTAGAAACCATGCCTTCTCTAGACAACAGGAGGTAGAACCACATGTGGTATCTGCCTGGTATAAGGACGGTCTGCCAAACCATTGATAAAAAGCTAAATATATACACTTCTCCTCTAATTATTCTCGTGCTGGTGATTGCAGGATCATACATGTAAACTCCAATGATCTCACTATGACCCCATATCTAAATCAATAAATAACTATGCAAAACATCTCTTCTCAAAAAGAAATGTCTTAATAAGTAAATGGCCTCTATTATGAAACCAAATTTACTATTCAAAGTATTTATTTGTTCTCTTAGTGTTTGAGAATTACATCCTCCCACGGCTTCACTGTATGAAAAGTTTGGTTTCCCGGGAGTTTGTAGAACTTTGTAGTTTGTATATCTCGTTTATTCTTAGAAATAGGTAACAAAGTGCTCCAACATTTGTTAAGCATTTCCTTTATGTGTATAATCGTGTTCAGTAAGTTGGTAAGCCATATTGACCCCCTCTCTCTCTCTCACAAACGCGCATGCCATGAACCTCAATAGAAATATTATCAACTATGTTTCACGGACACATATTATCAACTATGTTTTCACGGGCATGGTATTGAGGGATTCGCCTTTTTGTCACATGCGAATCAAATGCAGATGCGATGGCTTGGCTTCGACAAAATTCGACCGAAGACAGTCCGGATGCAGTCCAGGCAAGGTTCAGACCAACTCGGTAACAAATCTGTGGATTCAACCAAGTCAGCACAAGATTCCTGAATAATAACACTTTTGCTTTTGGGAGGGTATGATCTAACTAGTGGGCTAAGTGGACTCATGAACAAAACCCTAATCTTATTTCATGACCTCCATTTATTGTCGTACTCTGCGGAAAAAAATGAGTCTAAGAGAGAAAAAGAAGGTTTGACCTTCATGTCTCCTCCACGACGTCAACTCCAACTTGCCATGCATTTCGACACCGCTATCCATTGTTATTCTCCATTTGTCCTCCTCCACACACAGAAGGAATAAGATAGAGACCTTATCCTCCAACTATCATGTACTTTATAGGAGGTAGATTTTATTTATGTGGACTACTCCTTTGCATGGGCTATTGGGTGAGTTGAATAGCAAACTCAAGACCCTTTTCTCAGAAGCTTCTATTACAAGTATGGATACCTAATAATATACATGGATACAAGATATAGAATTTCCAAAATATCTAAATACGGGTACGGCACACACACACACACACACACACACACACACACACACATATATATATATATTGGAGGAGGTAATTATTCGTGTTCACTCCCACCGGAATTCGAACGCCGCCCACTCGGTATGCCTCCACTCTAATATATAGTGCCCACATCCTTGCATGTGTTTGTATTCATGCGCAATAGATTATCAATATTGCACTATTTCCTATTTCTAGACTTATGTTAACTTCATCTTATTTCCTAGCCCGTTTTGCTCTTACGGAGGATCATCCAAGGACGTTAGTCTGTCTTTTATTATTGTCATGTTACAAGAAAGGACCTCCCAGTGCTAGGAGGATCCTGCTTATGCAAGGGCGGAGGAGGTCAAAATTGTGAGATACCTTTCCCCATATATAGAAAGGTTGTCTCCGCTGCTCGAACGTGCATCCTCCAGGATGTAAGCAACAAACTTTACCGTCGCACGAAGCGACACCCTATCATGAATGTCATGTTCAAGCACATAATCATTGTTTTCTCGTGTTCCTTGATATATTGCTGAAATCAACTGACAGCACCAAAAACATATCCTTTTGGCACAATTTTAAGATTGTCGCCTGCCATAAGTGATCTAGGTTTATCCAAATCTGATCAATTTCATCTGATTCTAAACATTTTTCCCAAAAATTATCTGGAATGTGTCATAAAAAATCCATGAAATAACAATTATTCCTATAATACAAGTTTACATCTAGAAACTGCAAGTCTATGTGTTTTTTTGTACGCAACCTGAATGTAGTTATTTCTTTGTCCAGATACGAAGCAACTTCGTACCTACAAGATTTCGGAAGATTGTTCCTTGATAACATGAGCTTAAACTACATACTTAGTTTTCTGATCTGTCAACCAGCCACCTAGATTATTAAAGCCGCTCAATGACAGTCTCCACAGCATTATGTAAGAGGGCTGACATCAAGTGAGGCAGCTCGATTTAGACTTTCATAGTTTTATCAATTTACTGAGCCAGATTAATTTGCATTTGTGTCTGTAAATATGATCATGAATAATTGCCTCTACAGAAAGATTGTGGAAGAAGAATTACCTATTTCAAGCTATATGCCAAACTCAAAACCCAATAATGAAAACAACAATAACATAAGAAGCAATATTCAGTAAAAACGATATCTTCTTCTTGTAGGTATCGTCAAAAAAAAGTATTAAGCACAAAACAGTATACTTCTAAAATTCTGCAAAATGTAATAGAACGAAGTTCATGTGCATCCATGTGAACCATACATAGTCTCAGTAACTTGAAGTAATTAACAAAAGTCATATGGACGTCAAAAGCGCCAGTAATATTCTAATATAAACACCTCAAGATGGAAACGTAAGTTCTACTCCGACGTGCCTTTGAGCTTCAGCCTTTTCTCAGTGAGCATGTGATTGCTGAATGTCATAGGAACTGTGGGGAGCAGCTGGAAATTCATATTGAGAACCACTATTTATGCCTACCTGTAAATGCCAACAAGAAATGTTTTCAATATTTATTAATATTCATACTGAAGAAATTAGACGAATATAAAACATGGAAGCTTCAAGAAGTAAATGTTCATTACGTTTTTCCACACACAAGTACATTAAATACTATAATCATTGTGTAATACATGTAATTCATAATTCAAGGGTTCATTGTCAGGTGATTTGCAGCATCAAAAAGGTACAGATATACATCACAAACATGCAGGGCAAATTTGGTTGTAGATTGTTAAGATATTAACACAATATTCGTAAAGAAAATTAGCATAACATATTACAAACCTGATGTGAACTATAAGCATCAGTATATGAATTTCCCCCATATGCCATCTCACTATTTCCATAAGTTTCAGCATATCCCTGACCTGAAATAAACAGAACTTGGACTAATGAAGAGGAATTGTAGTCGTGTTGAAATGTTTAAATATACAAGAATGAAAATGAGAAACAGAAAATTAGGTATGTGCCACAGATGGTAGAGATCTTCAGGTGAGGCAGATTATCTTCATAATATGTTTCAATCTAGACTTTACTTTCATTTGACGTTGTTAACAAGCTTGTGAGAGAAAACCTAATACCTGGGTTTGCAGCAGCTGCAGCTGCTGCTCGTGCTCTCTTTTCTGCGTTGGCAAGTTCAGCACGCAAATTTTCAACCTCTCGAGCCAAGGAAAGCATGTTTTTCTCCATAGCCTTACTTTGTTCAAGATTATCAGCATGTACCTTCTTCTCGTACTCGACCGCAAGCCTGTCAATTATTGTTAACTTGTAAAGGGGTTATGAGTTAATACTAAAATTAGGCCACTGCGGCACTACCCTGACGAGAGCGACTGAAATCCAGGCTGATGAATAATTTATTCAAATGAAAAGCAAAGCGCGGACGGAAAAACATGAAATAACACAAGTAAAATAAAAACCAAAATGCTCGGAAGAAAAAGACAATTGGCCAAAAAATAACTTTAATGCATAATCTATTTCTTTGATGCATATCAGTTTTTGCAATATATCCAGATGGGCACAAAAAACCTTTTTTGATCTGCACATGTATCGACGAGTCCCCTACAATATTAGTTATTTATATAAATCCAGGTCAACGGAATAAGAAATAACCCGCTCCGTTCTGTGCATGCGCTGCTGCTATATTATTGAAGCTTGTACATGGTTATTTAACAAAAAACTATACGAAGTACTCTGGTACAACTGTCAGAACTAGTTTTTAGAGTCCAATCTACAAAAAAGCAGATGCAGCAGCATGAGAAATTAAGAACACCCTTATATGTAGAACCCCTATTCATTGAGATCCTGAAGTACAATTCTTCGTAGATAAAAAGGTAATATAGTTGAGCAGTAAACTAAGTGGGGAATGGGACACTCTAGCAGTTACTACAACAACAACAACAAAGCCTTTATCCCAAATTTCTGGGGTCGGCTGTTTGAATCCTCGTTTTTCATTCGGCTCTATTAAGGGACATGTTTCTTCTGTAACGCTAACAAAATATGCATTCTTCTTTAACACTCCAAACCATGTTCTTCTAGGCCTACCTCCAATCCTAACGGTTCCATTAACAATAATTGGTTCCATTAACTACTATATTATAGTCACTCCTTACAGGAGCATCTACTGGTCTGCGTTGCACACGTCCAAACAACCTAAGTTGACTTTTTCTCATCTTGTCCTCAATTGGCACCACCACTAATTTTTCATGGATACACCTATTTCTTACCATATCATTAACGTATTGAAACTCATCCATCTTAGCATTCTCATTTAAGCCACACCAACTTTCTGGACATTGTTTCTTGATTGCCAAATACTCTGATCCATAAAGCATGGCTTCACTCTGATCCAACTTCAATCTAGCAGTTACAAGAACATACAATTTCCAAGCTTTCCATTAAATACAAACACCTTCTTGGTAGATCATAATAAAAGAGCAAAACGATAAATGATCAGTCAAGGCTCCAAATACGCTTGTCTTGCTGCAGAAGATTATATAACTGATCAGTCAAGACTCCAAATATCTTTTCGTTTTCATTAATAAATGTCTGTATTCAAAAAATTCTCCCGCTCATCCAAAACTTAAATTCAAGATTATATTGCCTAAGACACTTCACCTAAAACTTCGTTGTGAAATATGCCAAAAAAGACCTCGGTCTTACCATTTTTCTTACTGTAATAAAATAAAATTAACAGATAAAAAGACTTCAAATTACAATTTTAGAATACTTGGAACAAGTTGATATTGAGCCCACCACTTCGGGTCATTACGACTATCAAGAGAGATGAGCTTGCTGCAAGCAAAGTGAACACTGGCTGTAATTGCTTTGGCAACACTATCTCTTTACTTACCAATTCTCTATAAATAAATGATAAATGTCTCTAGGGTTTCGATGTTTTGCATGGTCTCTTATGATGCCGGTCCAGACCTCAGGCGTTAGTTGAGTAGGATCGCTTGGTTTTAATATCCAAGCCAATTGAAAAATACAATTCGATATTTGGGGTACACAGATCATGAGAGGGAACTTTCCACAAATTTCGATTGCTAACTATTGATGGCTAGCTCTAAACCACATTGAAATTTACATAAAAGTAAAATGGCATCAACGAAAATAACAAGCAGTAATAATTAAGAAAAGCATGAATCCAATACCTGCCCCTTTCAAGCTCCTTTCGCATCATCTCAATCTCGGCCTTGATCTCCTCCGATCGTCCCATCTCCCCTCTAACCCTCCCCAGCTCATCCTTCAACTCCTTCAACCTCTCCAGCAACTCGTCCCTCAGCTGCCCCAGCTTACTCACGTCGGACCTGACTTGAACCAACTCCATCCTCATGCCATCCACCGCCCTGGCCTCGTCCTCCACTCTCATGCACCTCTCGTACACTTCCCTGACCTGCGTAATTAGCCAATTCAAAGCCTAATTTCTTTGTATCCCAGTTACTTATATTATCACGATAGTCATTCAAGAGAACGATAGTCAAAGTAAGCCTCCTAACCCCCCCCCCCCCCCCCCCCCCCCCCCCCAATCAGTAGCTAATTTCCATTTTCCACTTCTTCATTTCTCAACTACATTACACTCCATTCCATTGCTTCCTTGGGCAACCTTGTACTCTAGCTAAGATATAATTAGTGTTCGGAAGAAGAAGAATGCAACAATTGAGCAAGTAGAACACGGAATTATATGGAAATATAGAAGAAATTTGAGGGTTTACTTATATTAAACCGATAGCCATTCAAGAGAGCGATTTTTCAATAAGCCTCCTAAACACCCAGCCCAGCAAAATCAAACCCTAATTTCCATTTTGGAGTTATTCCTTTACCAACTCCATTACATCCCATTACTATGAGTCACCATTTGGAAATATAGAAGAACTGTGAGGGTTTAAGTGAAAAAAAAAAATTGCAAAATTAGGGTTTCAGGAGCGCATTGGCAGTTGAGAAAATTCCAATTTTGTAAATAGATACAAATACCCACCATGAAAAAAAGAACAATTAGGAGCTTGCATCAAAATAGAAGGACCTGGGCAGCTAGAAGACGAACTGTTTCGATATATAGAAGGATCTTGAGGGTTTATGTGAAAAAAAAATGCAGAATTAGCAACAATTATAGGGTAGAACAACAAAGAGAGAGAGAGAGAGAGAGAGAGGAGGAGGAGGAGGAGGACCTTGGCGTCTCTGTCGGCCTTGGTTCTGGCGGCGGAGTCGGCGGCGAGGCGGAGGTTGTGGCGGGAGGAGGTGAGCTCCTGCTTGAGCGCGAGGTGGGTGGCGGCGAGGCGCTGGTTGTCGACGAGGAGGTTCTGGGTCTCCCTGTGCTGCGCGGCCAGCCGGTCCTCGAGGACCGCGACGACGGAGGCCGGATGGTGGTGGTGGTGGTGGTGAGAAGGAGGAGGGAGGTGGTGGTGGCGGAGGTGGGGAGGAGGGGGGTGGTCCTCGTGGTGGAGGACGTGTGGCGGGAGGCGGCTCCGTCCGGCCATTGGGAAGGGTTAGGGTCAGAAAGGAGGAGGAAGAGGAGGGGTGATCAGAGTTTATTAGGGTTTCTAAATTCAGTGGCGCTTTACGGAGCGGAAACCGTGCGTCAGCACAAGGCTAACATGACGTATCCTAAACCCAAGGTTGCAGGTAGGGGTGAGCATTATTCGATTTTGGACCGAAAATAAAACCGAATCGAATCGAATGGTTTTGGTTTTGAAAATATTTTAAAAAAAGACGGTTTCGATTTTGGGTTTCGATTTCGGTCCAAAACCGAAAATCGATATATATATATATATATATATATATATATATATATATATATATATATATATATATATATATATATGTGTGTGTGTGTGTGTGTGTGTGTGTGTGTACTAAATATAAATATATAGGTATGTACTATATATATTAACAAAAAAATGCAAATAAACCGAAACCAAACCGATTTAATTCGGTTATAGACAAATTCGGTTCGGTTTCGGTTTTGCTTATTCGGTTTTCGGTCGAATTTGGTTTTCGATTATTCGGTTCGATTGGAACCGAATTAACCGAATACTCACCCCTAGTTGCAGGGGCTCTCCACAACGATGCAACTCGGACGAACTGATTCGAACTTGGGTTGAAATATTTGAACCCGATAAAAAATCGGGTTGGACTCGGGTTCATGTGTCGGTAGCCAAAGAATTAGAAATCCAACATACATATAATTTATATTGTTTTTCATACTTCTTAAATAAAAAGTTTAAATCCTAATTTTTTTCACCCAAACTTTTTAACTTTTTATTCTAAATCGCATTTCAATTTGCATTTCTTAATGATCGAGGCATGATTATTAATTGATATGTGTTTAGTATTACTTTTATTTAAAATTATTTCAAATATTATATTAGAGCCTGATAAATCAAATGGACCCGACCGGACCCAACCCGTTGGTCTTGGGCTTCATATGTTAAACCCAAGGTCGGGTCGGACTTGGACTCAGGCTAGGCTTATAATTCAACGGATTGGACGCAGGTTGACCTCAAGCTCGACCCAACCCGTCCGAGTTGCACTCTTAGCTCTCCATTATGAATGTAGAAATTCTAAGGCACAAGCTCTAGCTTATGTGGCTCGGACGGAACCATCATGGGACTCCAAATTGATCTTTAATATTCTATAAAATGAGTTTTACATTCTGAATGCAGAAATTTTGAGGCCCAAGCTATAGCTTATGTGGCTGAAACGGGACCATAATGAGACTCCAATTAGGTCTTACGATTCTACAAATTTAGCTCCTACATTTTGAATTTAAATTATAAAAATTGTAATGAACCTTACTATTGATGCTCTTAGGCCTCGTTTGGTTCGCGGAATTTTCATGGTGGGAAAGGAAAGTGATTACTTTCCTATGTTTGGGTGTCAAAGGAATTGAGGAGGAAAGGAAAGCGATTCCCAATGGAAGGAAAATTAGGGGGGAAAGTGATTCCATCCATCCAAGAATCACTTTCCCACATTCAAGTATTCACTTTCCTTTCCAAGTTACTTGACATTCCCAAACATCGGAAAGGAAAATCAATAGAAATCTTAATTTCCCAAAGGAAAGGAAATGTCAAGGAATTGATTTCCTTTCCCTTTCATTCCACGAACCAAACGAGGGTATGTTTGGTAGCCCATATTAAAAGCCGGAAGTGCACAATGTGAGCTACTGTACTTTCTTTCTTCAGACTTCTGGTGTTTGGTTGAGGGAGGGAGTGTGTTTCAGATCGTGTTGACGTGAGATCGTACTAACGTGACGGTCTACTATTGTCTCAAGTGAAATCGGATGCTAGCATGAGGGACATTGGAGCCAATGAGAGATCTTCATATCAGTGCGATATGACGCACGTCCTCCTCGTTTCGGCATTGTTTTTCCTATTTTTAATATCTCATTGGAACGCGTGATTTAACCTATTCCAACATCTAACCTCGGGTTTGGATTTGCTATTGCTTAGCAACCTTTAAAAGCAGCAAATCAGCTTGTTTTCAAGATTAAATTATTTGTTTAATTTTTTTATAAGCTGTTATGAAATAGTTTGTACAACTATTTTCTGAACAGCAGAAACAACTATGATAAACGTTTAGTATGATTAGGGATTTCGGTTGCTTTTTCAAAAATCAATAACATATCATGCAACATATATGTAACATCTCTAAAGTGGTGTTATAATATATTGTTTGGTTATATGTAAATAACATTGCAAAATTTATAAATTTATTGTTCGGAATAATATAGTTGGATATTTTTTTTATTATCTGTTACTAATAGATAAAAATATGTTTTCTTATTGTGAATTGATTGGAGAATGTCCCTAAATGTAAGTAAGTGTTGATGTAAGTGGTGCCACAACAAATGTTTTCCTAGTTGGAGGAATTTGATGCAATATTAATTTGTTAAATCACTTACATTATCTATACCAAAGCAATATTTTAAAAAATCGGACCGAACAGGCTGGTTCAACCAGTTGATCCGTGAACTGGTAGTTTTTTCGGATCGAGTTAGTGTTGACTTACTATTTTTTAAAAAAGCAGTTGTAAATAAAAAAAAAATTGTAAAAGTTAATGTCCAATTTTTTTTTAATTTGTTCCACTTGGATTGATTACTAGTTGAACCGATTTGATCCGATGTTTAAAAACACTAATATAAAGTGTTTGCGGGCACATTTGCGGTTCATGTAGCATTATTGATATAGATATGATCTATTTACAACCATCTAAGCTTAAGTTCTTATGTCAACTGTTGACACAAGAAGCTCGCATTGCGTATCATACAATAACTTATGTTTTGTCGAAAAGCTAATGTCAAACTCACACCTCTTATCCGGACGAACAAAATGTTAATACACTGTTCGAGTCCAATCTTTGCACGAATTGCACGAATACACATCACGGCCGGAGTTGGTACATGAAAGATTGTATAATCCTTTAGAATCCAAATATTTGAGGGGTACCAATTTTTTTCATTAGGTCTACACTGACCACGGTTTCAACCACGTCCACGTTTCGGCCTACGTAGACAGGAGGGCTGAGATTTTTTTGGAAGGGCTATTCCGGAGCTGCCATGTGGATCTACAGTTTTTTTTTTTTTTCGTTTTTTGGGACTAAGTAGACTTTTTCTTTTTTTATGTTCCTTTTATATATATCGTAACATTTGGAGTATTTAAATATCAGTGTTCATACAATTTAATAGAATAATTCACTTAACAAAGTTTGTTTATAAATGTAAATGTGCATGAGTTCAGTACTTTGTGGTGTTTTGTTTTACGACCTTTTTAAGTTTTTTAAACTACCTAGATAGCCAAAAACTCAAAACTACAGTGCATTAGACACCATTTTGGCGTCGCATTCTCTTATTTCTTTCCTTTTTCTCCCTCAATATACCAAGAGCTTTTTCTTCTCCACCTCCTTCTCTAGTCAAGAATTCACTAAGGCCATGTTTTGTTAGCAGATTTAAGAAATTAGGAAATAAAACATCATTTTTTTTCCTTTTTTTGGTAGCCACAAATTTAAAAACTATTTTCCTAGCAAAAAAAAAAAAAAAAAATGGTCCCGCTCAGGACCTATATGATTGATTTTTTTTCCTTCTTCATTTTCAGCATTTATTACGAAATTTAGAACCACAATAGTCGTACTCAAATATGTTATTGATTTTTTTTTTCATTATTATTGAATTTCTATGATGTTATTTTTATTTTAAAATATAAAAATATTATTGGAACATTGATATTTTTTTCCTTCATGCATTAACCAAACACCGGAAATAAAATATATTGTCTTCCTTGAATGTTCTTTTTGTTTTACTAAATACAAAAAATAAAGGATTATTTTGTACAAGGGTACCAGGTTTATGACCTAATTAGACTTCGGGTACTGGATTTGTTATTTTAGACTTTTGGTACTCGAACTTTTTAGTGACACATTTTAGTGACGAAATTGTATTTTTAGTGATGAAATGATTCTTTTAATGACGAATGTTCGTCACTACAACGTGACACTAAAAAGTTCAAGTATCCAAAATCTAAAATTAACAAACTCAGTATCCAAAGTCTAAAAATGAACCAAACTGGACCCAAATGGAAGTGATGAAGATTCAAGAATTCATGTCAAAGTTTTTGGTGAGTCGAGCATGTGAGAGCTTTAAATGCAAGGGTTTATTGGCATATGGTCTCGTGTGTTATAGGAACTAGGCTGGTTATTTTTTCTTCTTCTCAAGTTTCAAGTCTTTATTCTTTCAGCAACTTGTATTAATTTTATAATCTATAGGGTTTTAGTTTGATGTCGGGGTGTCATTAAGAGGCCTTTTGTTTTCGTTGCAGCTGTTAATTAATTGTACTCTATAATGTTACATTTGTAGGCTTAGCTTGCATTGTTTTCTTACAATCATTGATGTGAAGCGTGTTAACCGGGTTTTGATCCCTCCTTGCTATGCCGACCTTGATAAATGGTAGGAATATGTATGTTTGCGTAAAGATTATTTGAAACTAAATTATCTATTTCTTAATGAAATGGATTAGTTTAAAAATAAAAAAAAATCTCTGTTTGTGTACAGAAGAGAGAAAAAGTTTTGGGTTTTTTTTAGTAGGAAAACACTATCTTGCCGGCAGACGGGCTGGTCCGTCCGCCGCGTGGCAGAAGCCCATTGCATCCCCCACCCACCCCACCCCCATATGCATGGGTAACGTCGGTTGACCTGCCAATGGGATGGCATCACGTGGCGGCAGGCTGGCCCGCAGGCCGGCAAGCTGGCAGCACTATTTTTAGTATTATGGTCTCACATAATATGAATATTAGAGTGTAGGTCTCGAAATTGTTCAATGTTAGAATTTGGGTCTCGAAATTACTGTTCATTAGCCTATATGAACAGTGATTTGAGACCAAAATATTAATGTTGGACAATTTTGAGACATATTCTAGTATCTACTATTATGTGAAACTCTAATACTAAATATTCCATAAATTTTTTTTTTCCTTTTCACGAGACTAGAGTCAACATGCATGCAAGGAAATCTTGATAGAGACAGAGGGAGGACAGCTGCTATTCTTCTAACCGCGTCTCCATTTGCACTGATTTGGAAGCCTCCATTTGTTGTTTCGTTGGCGCATCGATGATGATCGTATGTACATATTCTCTTTAATCAAGCTTTGGTCCATATCTCAAGTAAATGCATGCAATTTTTCAGGATCTCTTGTGTATAGTTTTCTACCTTCTCTTAGGGTGTGTTTGGTAGGAGGAAAAAGTGGGAGGAAAAAAAATAGAGGAGGAAAAAGTAAAGGAAAAGATTCATTTTTTCTTGTTTGGTATAGAAGAAAAATAGGAAGAAAGAAAAAGTGGAAGGATTACTTTTCTCTCGTAACCTAAAAATTTCAATCCCCCAAAAGTGAGGAAAAATTGAAGGAAAAGTGGAGGCTTGTATTAATTAACAATTATACCCCCATATGAATGTATTATTTAAAAATTATTTATGAAGTCAAATGGTAAATAAGTGTTTTTAGTTGAGGGTAGAACTGGTAAACTCTATATTTTTTAATTTTTTTCCTTCCACTTTTTCTTTCATACTAAACAAAGGAAAATGCATCTCTTATCTTTTCCATCCTTGCTACCAAACACAAAGGAAGAAAATTATCTTTCCTTTCCATATGGAAGAAAAATGTATCCTTATCTTTTTCTTTCATTCCACTTTTCCATTCTTTCTACCACCTACCAAACACAGCCTTAAGTTGTTTGTTGATCAACCTACTCAGGGCTCTCTCTGACATTCCAGACTCTGTACAAATACTAAAAGTAAATCTTCTTTTAACTACTCTAAAAAAGAGAGATTTTTTTTTAATATTCTAAAGATCTAGTTATTGCAGTTTTTAAAAAAATATGAAGGCGTAGATATGAAGAAAAAAAGATTTTACATTAGCTAGTAATGTATATAAAATTTTAAAAAACTTAGGACCTTTGGATGGGACTATGTGCGGTTGCACAACTTGTACATCCTCGAAAACTACTCTGAATTTTGAATTAGATTTCCAACAAATGATGCTAATTTTCTATGACACTTCTCTTGTGTTCACAAGAAAAGCTAGAAACAAGTGTATATATGTGTGTGTGTGCGCGCTGGGAAAATTTGCTTTTGGTGCACAACATGCAATTTTGAAGTGGGCCAATCGGAATTGGATTACTTTCTTATGACGTATTAGCTCACCAAGTCCCTCCCTCTCTCTCTATCTTGAAGTGGAAGAGCTAAGAGTAGTAGCTCTTAGAGCATCATTAGTAAGGCCATCCCATTTTCTATATTCTAGATTTAGAATGTAGGAGCTTATTTTGTAGAATAATAAATCTTATTCCTAGTCTTAATTTCTACAATTTCGGTCCCAACCCATCCATGGATGCTAAGGGTTGGGCCTCCCAATTTCTATATTCTAGATTGTAGAAACTCGTTTTGTAGAATAGTAAGTTCCAATTTGGAGCCCAACTTTCTAGATTCTAAACTTTATATTATTTTTTCCTACATTAATTTTTGACCACACAATTCTTGGGACCGGAGCTCACTTTATCATTTTCTACTATTCTCATACAAATCCAACCCATTCTACATTTACCTTTTTTTAAAAATTTTGGGTTCCAAATTGCATTGGAGAGTCCCAACTACTAATGATGCTCTTAGAATAGTAGAATCTCCTTGAACCCTAAAAATGAGCTCCCCCTAAGTTCCTATTTAAAGAAGTAAAATCCTAATTTTAACTACGAGTCCTGACTTAACCCCCAAGTCAGTCCCAAACCAAACTTGGACTGTCCAAACCTATTGAAAAATTTGGATCTCGGATAGCTTCGGCTAGGCCCAAATTCTGTCATATTTCTGGTCCAAAATGCTAGAAATATAACTTTACCAATCGAATATCCGAACCGGCAAGATCATCGGATTATGGCCAATATTCGACGGGTCCCCGGCCACCGACTTTCGCAAAATTATGATCTTGGAATGGAAAATTATTTCTTTTCTGTGTTTGGTTGCCAAAAAAAAAAATGAACAGAAAAGGAAATTGATTCCAAGAAAGAAAAAAAAAGGAGGAGAATGATTTTTCCACTCACCGTATGGATTCACTTTCCTACCCCAAATTATTTACTTTCCCTCCCAATTTTTTCCAAACACCTATTTTTTAGGCAGTGTTTGATTATGTTTTTTTTCATGAAAAATATTTCCATCACGATTTTTCCAATAATTTTAGTGCTTGATAGCTTATATTTGTCATAGAATTATTTTCCAAAAAACTATCATTTTCCATATTTTCTTCTAAAATGGTGGAAAATGAAACTTGCTCAACCCATATAAAAAATATTATTTTTCATGAAAAATAATAATGGCAATCAAACACCCAAATTATATTTTTCATAAGAATTTTTTTCATGGAATTTGAAAAATATAATTACGGAATTTGATTTCCTTTTCTTTTTCCTTTCCGCGAACTAAACAAGGTGTTATTGTAGTGAACATCAGCGTGGTTTAATGTGGTGTAGAATTTTGTAATGTGAGTGGAAATTGGAGAAGGGTTGATTTCTTTAATGCACTGCCTATATTTTTCACATATACAGCAAGTATATCTATATTTGTATTCTGCAACCAGAAGAATTAAGAAAACGAAACGAAATTGTAGAACTCATGCTACTTTGCAATTAGTTCTTTAATGAACTGCACATTTCTGTTACAAAAGAAGACCATTTAAAATATAGGAGCACATAGACGAAAACAAAGGAAAACAATTATGTATAAAGGAAGAAATATCTCATATAAAGGAAAGAGTAGATCTCAATGAGGTTTGTAATATCGCATTGATGTAAATATTTATGTATCTGTAAAAATTTCTACAATATATGGAGAGTACAATTAGTACAGTTATGGATAATTAATATGGAAAATGATTTACTTCCAATTTTTCTTACATATTTTATTTATCTCCCACCATATTAATTTACTTCTAAATGTAAAAAAGATTTATTCTTGACTGGTATAAATCATCCAATGTGAAGTGCATACAAAGACTTCAACAAGATTGCTTGGCAACAGAGGTACGGATACATTGATCTTTAGACTGTTGTTACTGTAGAAATATACGAAAACGAAAGAAGTTGATAAAAATTAGTGGGAGAGGCACGTTCTGCCATGGCTGTTGGCAAAAAATTGACACTTTCAATTTCTGTCAACAGGGTTGGCGGAAAGTTGGTTTCCATGGTACATTGGGACAAGGGATTTTGGAGATTTGTTGAAGCCTATTATCTCCGTCCATGCTAACACCGAGCTCCACCGCCGTGAAGTGATAATAATAAAAAATAAAAAAAAAAAATTGTTGAAATTTTGTCATATCTGTTGGCGAAAATTCAGATTTTTTTATGGTGGGTGAATTTTCGCTGTCATCGTTGGCGGAAATTGAACGTGTCAATTTTCCGCTAATAGCCATGGCGTAATGTGTCTCTCCCACTAATTTTCACTTTTATTTGGTTAAAAATATTTCGTTAATTTTTGTTGTTGTTGTAAAATATACAATCAAGTACAAACTTTTTGTATAGCAAAATATACAAGTGTAGCAAGTATAATGAACTTTGACTTTGTTGTTGCCTTGTAGTCAAGATCCATCAAAAATTGAAAATTTTGTTGGAACTATAGAGAAGCTAAGTATTCACTATTGACGACTACTAGGCAATAGTTGTCTTCTCCACAAAGTCTTGGATGTGTGCTTGTTGAAAACCTAATCAAGTTTTCTTTAATCTATACCTAACCTTGAGTTCATTATAAATAAGCACACGCCTATCTATCCCCATCATGTCTTCAAAGTCTCCTCTTTGTAAACTCAAATCTCTTAATTTCCATTTCCACACAGCAAAAAGTATGGGCGGGAGTTCTCCTTGCGCTTCTTGCAAATTGCTGAGACGACGCTGCGCCAAGGACTGCATCTTCGCCCCTTTCTTCCCTCCGGACGATCCCCGCAAGTTTGCGATCATTCACAAGGTCTTCGGCGCCAGCAATGTCAGCAAGATGCTGCAGGTCTGTACATATATGTCCATTTCTCTATACACTACAAAAATATTGCAGATTAGCAGCTGACCTAGCGACTAACTCATTTCAGTCACTAAAAGTCTAAGAATTCATAATTCAATTAACAGAACATCGCTTTTCCGTCGCTAAAGCGTGATGAAATAACAATTTCCTAGCGACTGAAAATAATATACTCATGTTATGAACACATAAGAATTACATGCACATTTTGTTAAAGAATAATGCTATTTTGCCATTCAAATTGTACCTCCAAACCGTTCCTCCTTACGTGGCAGTTGACGTGGCATATTGATATGACAGCTGATGTGGCAAGTTTTAAAATTAATATTAACGTTAACATTACCAATAATATTAATATTAATATTAACATTAATTAATATTAACATTAAATTAACATGGATAATTAACTTTTTGGATTAAAATTTTTCATGTCATCGGCCATGTCAGATGACACATAGTATTATTTAACATGCCACGTCAGCTGCCACATAAGGAGGAATGTATTGGAGGGACAATTTGAAGGTACGAATAGCATTACTCTTTGTTAAATCATATGTTGGTGTAGCTGGCGGAGCCAGTTGGCGTCCGTGAGTTTGATGAAATTGTTGACATTTGGAGCAACAATGGTGATAGTTGAATAGAGGGAGGTTGGAAGTGGAGGGGTGTAGAAAAAGCCGGAAAAATTAGATCGTGTTAGGATGATGCTTAAAAAATGATAATTGAGAAGATGTTATTCACAATGGCGGACCCAAGTGAGAAGCTGGGCTGCCCACCCCCTTTTTTTTCTTTTCTTTTACATATATAATTTTTTTTTTATTTTTTGTGAGTCATGCTATACCTAGCGTACCATAATCCACTCCAGTCCGCCCCCAGCTCAGGTTTGTGGTTCCGCTCTTGGTTATTCATAAGTTATATTAACCACTCGGCTTATTTCAAGAGATTAGTATTTAATTACAGCTAATCGCCAACATATGGTTTAACACATATCTCGTCGGAATTAGGGTTTTCTACTAGGAATGTTGATCAGTATGTGCACTGATTGTTGAATTATGTTACAACGACTACTTAGTGTTCATGATCATAAGTCTAAAATTTTGTGTTGTAGGTAAATATAGTCCTTCTGGTTTTAGTGTTTTTTTTTGTTCTCTCGCTTCTCTTTGATTTGGGGGAACGATTTTGCGTTGAATTATGCTACAGTGACTGCTTAATGCTCATGTTCATAAGACCACAAGTCTACAAGTTCATGTTGTAGAGATATCATAGTCGATTTTTTATTACTGGTTTTAGGACATTCCATTTCATCAGAGAGCCGACGCAGTGAGCAGCCTCGTGTACGAGGCGAGCGCGAGGACGCGCGACCCGGTCTACGGCTGCGTGGGGGCGATCTCCTGCCTGCAGAGCCAAGTATCCCAGCTGCAGATGCAGCTGGCGGTGGCGCAGGCGGAGATTAATCTGCTGTGCATCCAGATGCAACAGGAGCCTAGCTGCCTGCAGCACCAGGAGGCGAACCAACCGATATATTTGGATGACAAGTCGTTTCTGCTCGATCATGATGATGGCCAGATTGGTATCAGTCAGCTGATGAACTTCGCCTCCTCCTCCAGCAGTGTAGTGCAAGAGCCTATGAAGAGAGAATCACTCTGGACGTAGCTAGCTAGATCAAGACGTTTCTCTTTGGTTTTAATTGGATGCTAAAAAACTTGTGCGAATTATATATGAACATGGTTTGGTTTCCCTAGCTTAGTTCTTGACTCCTTAAAATAGTCTTTTCAAGATCGTCAATTCATTATTAACAACTCGGAATTAGTGTAGTTTGTTGTGGAAGCATATGTGACTTTTGTATCGATCGGTGAGGTAGTATTTTTTGTCTGAATCATCAATAGTCTTGCTAGAAGATATCCATCAATGGATTGTTGTTGAAGATCCATGTCTTGGAACGATCATATCATCTTATCTCTTTGATAGTTGTCTTGAGTTCGCGGTATCGAGTATCATGTCTTGGAAAAAACATTTCTCTGGTTCATCCAGCTTCTTGAATTGAAGGATCAATACGAGCCATAAATTAGGATCGTTGATATTGTACCACTTGATATATTCTAAGTCGAAGTAAAAATGATGCAATGATCCTTGGTGAGAAGAAATCAGTTCATCAGAACAAGGAAAAAAAAATCTCAATAGAAGTTAAAAAGAGTTTTAAGATAATTGTATGAGTCACCATCATATACATAGAGTCCTGCTAAAAATGGAATCACTAAATAAGAGTGATACTAAAAATAGAATAATCAAATGCAAGTACTATTAAAATAGAACCACCCTTTAAATATGGCTATTTAAAAGGGCACATGAAAAGTTGATCAGGGCTAGTCAGGATTGGGGCTAGCCAATGTTTGAGGAATTTACTGGGGCTATCCAAATTTTCTACTCATGGGGCTGTCCAACCCCCCCCCCCCCCCCCCCCCCCCCCCCCCCCCCCCCCCCAAAAAAAAAAGTCCAAATTTCACTCTCATTTCTAAATTTCACTATCTCTCTTCAAAAACCCTCCTTCTTCTTCTTCTTCTTCTCTACCATTTTCACTCTCACATCTCCTTCAAAATCCTAGTTTTCTTCTCATCTTCTTCTTCTTCTCCATCATTTCCATCATCACCATCTCCATCAAAACCGTACACTACAAAAAAAAAGTGTCTTTCTGGGACGCCAAAAATCCGTCTTAAAAAGGCCCAAATCAGTCCTAAATCGTAATTTGGGACGAATTTTAGGACGGTATGTAACAGTGCTATTAGGGTGGCGTGGCAAAAAATTTTAGGACGGAAAATACCGTCCTAATTTGGTTTTAGGGTCGAAAAATCTAACAGTACCAAAAGAGTTTGAATTATTATATGTTTATGACAATTTACTAAACTGTCCCAAAATAAAAGAGTTTGTGACGAATAACATCCGTCCTAGAAAAATTTGCCAGCGTCACAAAAGGATGTCGTTTATATCTAGGACAATTAAATAACCGTCCCAAAAGTAATCCATATGAAATTATTTTTTGCATTTTCCAGCTATAAAACGTACAATTTAAATACACATATAACATAATTCATATGTTCATAGTCGTTGTCATGCTTGTCCTCAGATGTATCTCCAGATATCGGAGCTCCCATACAAAAAAAAGCTTAACAACATCAAGCATTATTTACCACATTGTAGAACACAACAAAATCATATATAACTATAACGTTCAATTGATAAACAACAAAAAAGCTTAACATTAAGCATCTTTTACCATCATTTCCAAAATAAATCCAAAACACAATACATCACACACACCATCAGTTACAAAATGAATCCATAGTCTTCACCTTACATACAAAATTCTAAACCCAAAACATTAAGCACTACACAATGTTTTTGAATCATCTATTAAACATTCAAGTATATCAAACATGAACCCAAAATACATACTTAAATAATGAAAAACAAGTTGGCCAGGGGGGAGAGGGAAGAAAAGACACTTAAAGTATGCATCTTCAGGAGTATCTGCAAAATTGACAACATGAAAACGAACATCAGTGAAAGAAATGTTTAAAAATCCACAATTATATTGAATCGCTAAACAATAAGAAAAACAACTACTATGCATACAAATTCATAAGTCCTTAAGACAACTCAAATCATGTGATGAACAACCAA